>APFE031176788.1:154347-166361 GCA_000404065.3 Pinus taeda
CAAAAATTCAATGTTTTCTTGTACATTTTTCAAACAGATTTGAATGTCTGCAACAATGGCTTTATCAATCATAATTGTATTGTCCATGGTAGAGTGTATTAGAGTATTCAATAATTCTAATACAATACCCATTCTATCCACGATCTCAGCTTATAGCATATAATGCTGTAAAAAGTTCCAAAATGTAACGCTGTCAACAAAATCAACTTGCTGTAACGATACTATGTAAAAAGGGTCTGAAAGTATGCGAAGTATGAAAATCAAAGTGCTGCAAACAAGACTGTAAACTGCCTGAAAACTGAAAATGTATAAACTAGCAACCATCCATCATCCTGAAAATAATCAAAACCCATATTTTATTATGAGATGCCACCTTCCTCTTGTCACTCCTCTACTTGCTAATTTTTTCTCAGCGTGCTGATCACGATGAACCTGTGATGTTGACTTGGTCCTTTACAATTTACTTGCAACACTCTTGATCCTTTTTCTTTGGAAACTTTACTTTCTTTCAGTGATTGACCTTTTTCAATATTCACTTAGCCCCAACGGAGTTCGTAGAATTTTTCAAAAAGAACACATAAAAAATAAAAAATCCGTCCTTTCTTTAATAAACTCCCTTCACACTTTTTAAAAACAATCCTTTTTTAATAAGGTGATGAAATAAATCCTTCAAATGACATATGATAAAACGTGGAGCCAATGATAAAATGACTTCAAACGACATATGATAAAACGTTGAGCCAATGATAAAACGACTTCAAACTACTTGTGATCAAATGTAGAGCCAACCTTTTTCAATATTCACTTAGCAATCCATACGCTGCTTATATCAGCATAGACATATCCCTGAATTCTTTAGACATTTTATTTTCGACTATGACAGACATCAATCCATTATGCTCACCACATCATCAGCACTGGGAAATTTAATATTTTGCACCACCAGGTCTTGTCAAGAATGGACTTACCCAACGAGACAAATAATTCAGATTCAAATTCATGCCATTTAAGGTGCATTCATATACTCATATTGAATTTGAACTTTCGAATTAATCTTTGACAGTCTAGACTATGTATCTGAATGCAGTAAATGTGGCGTAAATTCGATTCTGAATCATTAATGTTTTTTTTTTTTTTTGGTATCGCCAATTTTGGAATAAAAATCTGGTATATTTTCTTCCCTCTTCTTGTAACCTGTATACTTATATCTGCAACAAAGGATACACTGATAATTTTGATCAGTTCTCAACTCATGGAAAAGACTGACTCACAAATACTAATAAAGTCGCGAAGAGTCCCAAACTCCTTGCTACAGATTTAGCAACAATGGCGTCAACAATTGAAGAGATGACAAAGGGGCAAACGAAACTTGTTTGGTTTCTTGAAGGAATAGTCACAGAGAAAAAGGACCTGTGGTGCCCTTCCACAATCTTATTGCTCTCCACTCAAGCTTTCATGGTGGAAATGATAGCTTGTATCTCAGGCTTTGATAGCAGATGAAAGATAAATAACAGACCAAGAACATCGTTTCATATCCGCTCAATACATATCCGCTCAATATGTATTTTCATTTGGTATTTTGGAGGTTAAATCTCCTTGTGGTTCTCTAGTGCGATGTCAAATTTGATGACGAGTCTAATGCGTTTAATATCTTATGCAAAATGAGGCATTTGTATAAGAGAACACGAGTCTTATGAATCAAGTGGGCCGCTGGATAATGGAAATCTTATATTTCACTATGGTCTTTAGAGGCATCCGCTGCAGGTGAAAACCCCTTGTAATAGTGCCCAAGTCGGTCACATGCAGATGATCTGTTTTTATAATGAGATTGATATCCTCCGGGGCAGTGAAGTTTCTGACTTGCATTCATAACTTCACAAATGCAGCATGTAATTTTCCAGCGAAACCCCCACCTTGCACAGATTTTCTCAGTAAAACCTCCATTTCACAGCATTTTTCTAAGAAAAATATGGTCTGAACTTAATTGCGATGAGGAATCCAATTTCAACGTACCTAAGATATATCAGACAGTATTTTAAATATATCGGACAGACAGTGTTTCATATCCCGCTCATACAATTTCAACGTACCAGACTCTGTGGTGCTCCGATACAGACAACGTTTCAAACAGACAGCCTTGTCGCCATGTCAGGCAGCGTTTCCTTCAGGCAGCGTTACTCTTTCAGTCGTTTGGTATGCAGCTTCAGAGTTGTTTTCATAAAACTGTTAGGCAACGTTTCATTCAGGTGTTGGACAGAGGAGCAGAAGGCAGTCAGTACTGGTCAGGTGGCAGCTAAATTTTAGCTGAGGAAATATTCATAAGTAATGGCAGAAACCATAAAACAAATGGTTCAAAAATCACCAGGGCAGGATATCGCCTGCTCTGATACCATGTTAAACAGACATGGTGAACAAGAAACAAATGGAAAGATAAAACATGCAATGCTGTTTTATTAACAATTTGATATACATTTATAGTACATTTGGTGACCGTTGGGATTCAGATCCCAAGGTCTCTTGGACTGCTTTGTCCATTCGGCTTCCACGCTAACCCTTTAGGATTAGGTGTCCAACAATCTTATTCTATATGCCTTGGTAGTTAGGCCGTATGCCTCAGTAATTAGGCCTTGTGCCTCTGGAATTAGGTTTTCTCATGAACTTAGTCTACCACAGAGAATAATTCTATCCAAAATATCGATCTTCCATAGAGAATTAGATTTACATAACTAGAAGAAGAGTGATCTAAATTGTGCCTCATATGTGATCTAAAATATGTCTCAGATGATTCAAACTGAACCTCGGAAGTGATAATAATTTCTACCTAATGGAGGAGGATAAATGGTCTATTTGTAATGAATGTATAAGGTTGAAAAGATGTGTCCTTTGGGGCTAACCGACATGATTTTCCAACAAGGCCAAATGGACATTTTGAAGACATAAAATTTGACTTTTCAAAAATAGAAATTTCCTTATTTTGAAATTTACATGAAGAACATGTCTTAAGTTGATCATAACATATATTATATGTGCTCAAACATTATCTATGAATACTTACCATAGCTACAAATTTAAACACTCCCTCTTAGCTAGGGAGGTATTCATACAGATTATCTAGATGTTCTATTGTTGACAAATTTCTCTAAGAAAAGGTTATAACAATTCATCATCAGGAACATCAGCGTCAACATCATTTAATTACCTAGTCAGAAACTCTGACATATGGAAAATCAAAAGCATCAACTAATTACCATAATATCGATCGGTACCTCTAACCTATGGTGCATCATCACCATAATCCTAGTCGGTACTCCTGACACATGGTACAACATTAGCATCAATTAGTCACCATAATGTTGATCCATATGACACATGGTATAAAAATTAGTCTTGGTTCACCATCATTTTGGTAAACATCTTTGACACATGGTGAATCTCCAAACCTCACTCTTTATGAGTAATTCTAGGCCTGATTCTAAATGTGATCGCTAAGCCTATCTGGAGAGTTTGAGCTTGATGTTGAAAGCCATCCACTCAACTGAGTGTCTAGGCCTCTAGGACCATTCTTCTTAATCTGGTCAACATACTTGACACAAGAAGAATTATTATCCTCTTCCAAACCATTCTCCATAATAATGGTCAACGTACTTTACATATGGAGAATGTTCGTCCTTGATGTTATCTCATCAATACTATGGACCATTTTCCCTGATCCTAATCAACCTGAACTAGGGATAATGATTATCCTTGATGTTATTATTCCATCAGTCCCTCTTCCTGAGATATACATGCTCAATCAATCCAAGATTTTCCTCTAAGTATGCATACTTCATCATGGAACATAGTTTTTGTCAGTAATTTTCTTAACTAAGGAAGCCACACTACTTCCCTCTGCACCATGTCTTGGTACTAGATTTCATTCTGCTTCGACTTATCATCATGGTCATCACTTGCACCTGATCATGAAAAGCCTACAAGTAGCCTCTAAGGACATATTTCTTGTCAAGTTTCCAACCAAGCTGCAACATACTTAGCCTCAACAGTATTGGGTGTGATAGATGTTTGCTTCCTGCTCATCCCAGAAATAATAATGGAGCCCAAACTGAAGCAACGTTTTGATAAGTTATCTTTTTCTTTGACACTCTCTATCCAATCTGAATCTATGTATCTTACTATTCTATTTGATACATATCTCAAACCATAATTGACTATGACATGACCAATTATACCATGTTTGTACATCAACATATGTTGATCCACATGCCTTGGCTTAGTCATAAATCGATCAGTTACTTTTCGGCTACCCTAACTGGGTGTTCTTTCTTAAACACCTTTTTCTTTCAAAATGTTAGACACCCCCTCTACCACTATTATTTTCTAGCATATCATACAATCTCAATGACAACCCATCATTTAAAACTTAGAGGTCATCTCCCTCTGAAGCTAAAACTAGGCTCCCTGACTGCTCCCTCTATCACATGAGTCCTTTTGCTTCTATCAAAGACAATGATATATGATCAAACTTAATCCATCAATCAATTCTTAGGTGAAATATTCTATTTGTAGGCAAGAGACTCATTTATGACCCTCCAAGCCTTGAGGTGGTCCCATGCTCACTTTTTCCTCAATTTGTTCTTGGAGAAAAACGTCTCTACATCCATCTGATGTAATTTCTTAACAAAATCGACAATAATTCTAATAGAAGTGTACCTGTCAACTAGAGAAAATGTATTTTCAAATCGCCCTATTTCTAAGAGAACCTTCTAGTCTTATGTTGCCATATGCTACATGTTATATCTTATAGATCTATTTATAAGTCACCAATATCTTCCCTTTGGCACAATTAAGGTATACTTCAATCTTGTTTTTTTGTTTGCTCCCTTTGAGTTATAATATATATTAACACAAATCAATGATTAATGGAAATTACTCTTGTCACATGCTTTGCTTTTTTCTTCCACTACTTCCATTTGTTGCCAAAGCCTTGGAAGTCTTAATTATGTACCTACAATCCTCATTAGGATTTTATGGAAGAATGATTACGACCCAGAAAAAGAAAAAGAAACACAAGAAGCTTACTAATATTAAACCAACAACAATAATAATCAAGGAAGATATATATAAAGTACTTAGATTTTTTTAGGATTATAGGGAAATGTGAGCTCCCTCTTGATCTTGGCCTTCTTGCATCCATATTGCAAATTTATCCGCCTTGTCCTTATGATATCATTCTTTCCTTGCAAGAGTTATGGTTTCTTCTTTTAGCGGAAACATTTTTCGTATCTAGGGTTTTATTCTCAAACCATAGGGATTTCACAAACCCTGCTTTACAGTTCTCATTTTACAATTCCAAATGAATTTTTAATACATGTCCAAAATGAATTCCATCATGTCATAAAGCAATTAAGGATGTTTCATCTTGATATTAGCAAAAGTGAAGAAACAACATCCTCCAACAATCGTCAAGGAAAAACATAATAAGTAGAACTAAGGAATGGTATTTGAAGACCTTAAGAGGGTGTGAACAAAATCCAAATTTCCTTTAGAGTCATTATACAATTCTATCTACAAAATGTTTTAACAAAGATGATTGATCTCATCCCCTTTTAAACTTAGTTTCTTCAAAAATAATTTCAATTCTTGGAAATGACCCTGACTGTCAAGTACCTTGGCTTCAAAATCATTGTAACAGTAGTAAAAAATTGTCTTTGTTCTTTAAGAGAAATATAGTCTCCAAGACTGATGAGGAACTCGACCTCTTCTGCATTTTTTAACACCCTTGCTAAACTCAAGACATTTGAGCCAAATAGATTCAATATATAATATGTCTCAACAAGTGACCTTAAAAGGACCATCTTTAGATTTAGCCAAGTTATAACCAAGCTTCTTAAAGGGTGAATAACTCCATCAACAATTTATCATCTTGGCTCAAGTAGTCCTATGTTCATTCCAATCACCTTTCTTAACTCCCTCTGACCTAGAGAGGAACTTCAGAGATTAAATCATATTTCTAAATATTTGTATTGTATCTTAGTCAATACAGTCATAATCATAATGGTGCAATACACGATATATCACTAAAGTACAAAGTACATGGTATTAAATATTTACAACTTCAGGGCAATATTGATCTCACGGGTTACTAATTTCGATCGATATCATATTTTACTAAATTGAATGCACTTAATCCATTGGTTGTTGACATTGCTTCTTTCAATAGATATAGCATTCCACAATTTTTCATTTTCATCTTTTAGAAACCAATATAGACTTTTCATACCTATACTTGTTCTTCACTGACATATCTCCTTTATGATGACAAGAGATCATTGAGGTATATGAACACTTCAAATAAAATTATTGTGATGACACATACCTCACATTCCAAGGGTTAAAGGAGGCATAAAACTTCATTATTAGCTTTTGAACATCCAACATTATAGTATGTTTTGCATGGAAACTATTTCAAGCTAGGAGCCAAGCAATATGTCATGTTGAAATGCTTCAATCTTATCAATTGTTAAATGCCAATGCTACTCAATATTTGGAGGCTCCTTTCTGAGATCAAAATTTTTAGTGCCTTATCAATCTACTTTGTGTAAATGAAATTTAATAGGCTTTAAGCACAAGAGACATATTACGGACTTGTTTTGGCATTTTTCCCTACCATAGAAATTTAGTGAACCATCTGAGGCCTTTCAACCTTCCACAATGGGTAAAATAAAAGGCTTGTTAGGCCTCTTTTTCCTTCATTGTCATAGAACCATACTCACTCTTCTAGATATAATTTTGGTGTTTCCTCCTCTTTATTTCAGCCTAGACAGGGAATATATTATCCATAGTAATTTGGCATAGAGATGACATATCAAACCATAAGCTTTGCTTTCCTTGAGGCTTGAATTTGAGGTAAATAAACAATGAATCTAAATCTAGACAAACTTCCTTTTGCAAATATCATTAGTAAATTTTGTTGTAGCATCTTCTCCTTTCATAGATAAAATATGAAGTTAGGCCATGTCTAAGGCTTCTTGGACATCGTCATAGAGGGTTAGAAATCTTGAATTTTCCACGGCTTATCTTTGTTGAATAGGGTATGTTCCAATGGTCCAAGTTAGGTTTGTAACCAAAACAATTATAGGCTTGATTTTACTTTAGCTAAAACAACCCTTGGTCACTGTCTAAGGTTCCAATAATCTCCTGAGGCTTATTGGTCCCTATAAAAAGCCCTAAGGCTCAAATTGAGGCTCGGTCTAAGTTATGGAACTTAGAGCTTTTCGTTATGTTCAATATTTTGCTTACACCAGCAGATGTTGGATTTAACATAACTCCGGTCATAGTTCAAGGCTGCTCTTATACCATATCTATGGTATCATGTTGATCTTCAAGGATATCCTACGTTGATAATTACTTCTTATGATTTCTTAACTTAATTTTTCTATCATTCAAAGTCATCATAAAATAATTACATAAAATATCTCAACAAAATTCTAGTATAATCATAAAGAAACAAATAAAAAAGTGACACAAGAGTTTACCCTAGGAAAACCCACATGGAGAAAAATGCCAGCAACCTTTTCTTAGATAAATCATTAATCTCAACATAGATACATAAATTCAAACAAAGCCCTTCGTCACATTTGGTCATACTACCCTTTGGACAAGTCAATCTGTTGTCCAAATAATTCAACCTAGACTACTCAAAATCCATCCATCTATCTAGCTCATAATTCATCTTATTCTCTCTACCTCAAGAATCGGGCCTTCTGCCTCAAAATTTAGGTATTCTCATGAACTCGGTTTTCCATAGAGGATAAGTATTTCTAGGAGCTTGATCTTCCACATAGAATTTACTTTACATAACCAGAAGAAGAGTGATCCAAAATGTTCCTCATATGTGATCTGAAATGTGCCTCAAATTATCTAAATTGATCCTTAGAAGTGATACAAATTTATTCCCAATGGAGGAGAAATGGCCTATTTATAGTGAAAGGATGAGGCTAAATAGATGTGCCCTTTGGGGTTGGTTGAAATTATTTTCCTGGAGGGCCTAATTGACATTTTGAAGACATAAAAGTTAATTTTTCAAAAATAGTCTTTTCCCTCTTTTGAAATTGACATGGAGAAAATGCCTTAAGTTTATCATGGAGGATGACACCTCGTCTGTGGAAATTGAAATATAATAGAATTAATCATCAAGGTATGGATAAAAAAATTGTCTATGTATCATACATGAAATGTTTGGAATATTTATATATTTTATTGCATTTGGTTCACAATACTAATTGACAAGCATTGTTGTAATATCTTTAATTATGCTAGTTTACCTTGAAGGTCATCATTAAGGAATTAATAATGGGGCACTTCTATGACAAATGAAAATTTATCGTGTACAATTCAATAGACTCCCCCATTATGAGTACCTAGAAATTGTTTTTTGTTTGATGCAATTCACTTTGGGAAGAATGTAATAGAAACGTTATGGCCAATCTTAGATGGAAGGAGTGACAGAAAAAAATTGCAAGATTTCTAATGACATTAAGGAGGCCAATGATGCAATGCAAAGTGTGATTCATATAAGTGCCCTTCCATGGTTATTGACAGAGCAGCAAAGCAAGGGTGTAAAAGAGGTCATTGAAAAAATTAAATTTCCCACTGGATTTTCTTCAAACATAAAAAATATCCTAACAAAGAACGATGAACTAGGTAGGGAAAAAAGTCATGATTGGCATACCTTGATTAAGCTAATTATTTAGTGTATATATATGTATATTGGTGAAACACCTTATTAGTACTTTTTTCTAGTAATTTAGGAATAAATAACGATTCATTTTTTTGTTATAGTATGTTATACCTCTATCTCTCCTAGAAAACTTTGACAACAATGTCAAAAACGTTATATATCATCTTGGAAAATACATGAGGTAAGTGGTGATTTAAATGCAAATTGTAATTTGTTCAATTTGTTTCACAACTTATATTTGATTGCACGTATTTTACTTGTAATGTACTTATATATACTTTTTTGTTGAAAAATTTGAGTTGCTTGCATTAATTGTAGATGGTTGTCATCTAAAGAAATTGATAAACAAGAAATAAAGTATTGGAGGAGAAAAATTAATTGTCTAATGTGTGAAATGAAAAAGTATCTACCTCTAGCATTTTGCAATGCATAAGAACACTACATCATACACCTAGTTGAGGAGATGGAAAAGTGTCAACCTACACACACAAGGTCAATGGGGGTGGTTGAGAGGCACTTGAAATCATGAAGGTCTTGGTTAGACAAAGAGCATGTCCTGAGGATTCTATAGTAGCAAATATATGGTATATTAAACCATGGTTTATATTACTCAATATAATCCTAAATTCACTACAAATATTAATTTGGATCTCATTTGGGAAGTCAACTCCATCTACAAATTTGAAGGGAAGCACCTATTGGGGAAAGGTAGAATGAGGAAAGTGACATGTAAGTAGATGGTGGAGATTTATAACACAATTTAATTTTTGTTTTTATTTACATCATACGTACTTAATTTTTAGTCTTCCTGGATAATCCTTTATTACAAAGGTACGTCATTATAACTAATTATATGTGAATTTATTTAATTTAATACAATTGGAAGAGAGTGGGATGCAATACATTTATACATTACAAACAATATTGATTGGATGAAGGTATGGATTGAACGTTGTAAACAATCCAATGATAGTAACCTATCGTGGCATGTTGTGGATACATCGGTAAAAGAAGTTGAACATGAAAAAGGTACCAATCTTACAAAGAGGAAAATTGATTTAGCAAATGGTTTAAAAGATAAAGAGGAAAATATATCCACCCATACTATTTAGTTTTATTTAATATTATATTGATGCATATGGCGTGTTTTGTTTTCTTGATTTTCATAATTTCTAGGTATAAATGTGTTTATTAATTGACAATGATTTTTTTACGTGGCTGGCATATTGCAGTTGAAACACTTCAAGGCTATGTGGTGCAATGGCTGCAAATTTTGCATCAAAAATTTGAATGAAAAGATGAAAACTTATGATAGTGGGATAACTGTAGTGTTTTAGGTTACTAATGTTTCCTCTAGAAGTGACAAAAGTCTAGAAATATATGAAAATTGATACTATAGGTATTTGGAAGATATACTTGAGTGATTTTAAATCCTTCAAAATATTTTTGTTGGACGTCAACTGGTACAGGCTATGAATGAATGAATGCGATCCTAATAGAATTTTTATTGAGCATTATAATGGATTTACCATGGTTAATACAAGGAATATTAAGCCAGGATCGTAACCCTATGTTCTTCCAAGCCAATGTGAACATGTATTTTACTCATAGGTTTCAAGTAGAGGGCATTGATTGTATGTTATTAGATATAATCCAAGACTAAGGACGATAAATTGTAATGTAGAAAAAGAAGATATCGAGGAAGATGATTCAAAGAATTTAATTCATGTGTTAGACAAAGATGTCAAATAATTTCATGAAGTAAATGTTCGAGGCAATGTTTTGGATGAAGTTGATATCAACGATGTGTTGTCAGAGGAAAAAATTGAAGAAGTCAACCCAAATGTAGGAGACAATGATCTTGATGATGATATAGATGATGATATGATTGGAGACGATCACATTAATGATGATGCTAATATGGTCAATCCTTTCATCATCACTTACGAATTGTATGATACATATATTGAGTTGGATGAAGAATAACATTAATGATATTGAAATGTTGAAATGTACAAGGTATGTGTTTATATGTTTTTGATTGATTTTTTCTCTTTAGTTTACCTTAATTTTTTGTTTTCTTAGTTTCTATGCTTGATTCTTACTATGTTGCTTTCAAATATTTTATAATAGATTTGGGTGTTGGGGAATTGAGAGTGATGTGTGAGGTGGGGGGGCATATGAGCTTCCACGTTCACATGGTTGACCTTGTTTAGTAGAGTATGTTATTCTTGAAACTAAGAGATGTTCATTCTAGTTTATGTCATCGTCTCCAATATTAACTTTGGTTTGTCTAACAATATTCAAGGTTTTCAATTTACTAGTTAGTGGAAATTATGCTTTGATTAATTAACCTCGCACAAAGTGACCTATGAATGGGGCCAACGTTGAAATTTTTTCAGTTTGCTTTTCTATGTACTGAATTTTTACATTGGTTATAGTAGATGGATGCTTGATAGTATGGGAGGGTTTTGAGACTCAAGTACAACTCACTCAAAGAAATCAAATATCAAACAACAGAATTTTAACATAAATGTCAAAGAGATGTAATTATTTTTTATTATTTGGTGTTATTATCATTGTATATTTTTCTTATGTGATGGAAATGGTTGTTCTTAGTTAGTACGTCTATAAAAAATGCTTAGTTATCATTCTTATTAGACAACCTTAGTGAGTTAACCTAAGAAAGAAGGGGAAATAGATTTGGTTTTACAAAGTTGCATTTGAAATTATCTTTTACATTTATATGAAAAGGAATGATGCAGCCTCAATGAATCATACATAATTTATTATATGTCTCTTATGCTCCCACTTCCAATCTCTAAGGATATAAGTCCCCATGAATACAAAAATTATGACTAGGAACCAATTATCTACACCAATATCAAGGTTATTATTTACAGTTGCGGGCCTACCCCTAATTAGGACCAATCCACCACTTAACATTTACCAAATAGTGGAAATTGTGATTCAATTAATTTATGCCACACATAGTGACCTATGAATGGGGCCAACATCAAGTTTTTTCATTTTGTACTTGTATGCACTAAAATTTCACGTGGTTACAACAGATAGATGCATCAACAATATGGGAGGGTTTCGAAACTCAAATATGACTAACACAATGAAATCAAAAATTAAACGACAACATTTTAACATAAATGCCAAAGGAGATGTAATTATTTATTATGATTTGGTGTCCTTATCATGGTATGTATTTTTATTATGCGATGGCTATGGGTGTTCTTAGTCATTATGTCTAGAAAAGAAATTAATT
>APFE031176788.1:194372-206345 GCA_000404065.3 Pinus taeda
TGCTTGGTACACACAGATAGACAGCTATTTCACCAGACTTGGATTCTCCAAGAGCGAGGCGGATCCTAACCTATACCATATTGTGGTCGAGGGTAAGTTGCTTATCATTGTATTGTATGGAGATGATTTGATTCTAACGGGTGATTAGCTGTTGATACTTTCATGCAAGGATGATCTTGCTAAAGAGCTTGAGATGAAGGACTTGGGCCTCCTTCACTATTTCCTAGGATTGGAAATATGGTAGCGGAATGGTGGACTGTTTGTTTCTCAGGGTAAGTATGCTCAGGAGATACTGGAGAAGTTCAAACATGCATGGTTGTAAGCCTGTTGATACTCCTCTTCCTGGAGGTTGGAGGAAGGAGGATGCCACTTCGGGAGAAGAAGTGGATGCCACTGTTTATCGACAGTTGGTGGGGTCAGTGATGTATTTGGTCAATACACGACCCGATATATGCTATGCAGTTAACCAGCTTTCACAAGCTATGGTTAAGCCTACCAAGCTCTTCTGGAAGGCAGGCAAGCATGTATTGCGTTGTTTGAGAGGCACATCGGGATATGGAGATTGGTATAGACAGGAGGATGCAAATTGGGCAGGGAGCTCAATGGATGACATCAGGTACCATCATATGAGAGATTGTGTGCAGCGGAGGATCATGTTACTTTCATACATTCCAATGGAGGATCAGGATGCTGATATTCTGACGAAGGCTGTCACCAGGAGAAAATTCAAATACCACCGAGGCAAGATAGGGGTTGCTGATAATCCATATCTTGTCGAGAGGGAGTGTTGAGATTGCAACAAGATGATGGAGCTTAGTGAAAATAGTCACCTTCATTAAGTTGGCCCGCAGGCAAATTATGGTGCAAAGTCTATTTTTAGACTATGTCTATTTTTAGACATATGGATCATGTCTATGAGTTACAGGATGCTATTTATGGATGATTGGTCAAGTTGGAAAAAATAGATGGACTTCTATTTTTAGACAACAGCCGTGACACTGTCAAGTCTAATTATAGAGCAGTCAAATATTATTAGCTTATAATAATATTTAGATTATAAACTTTATCTTATTCTCTTGGAGAACTTCAGCTTGAGCTACAGATGTGGCACATGCAGCTGTCAGAAGGAAATGCATTTCTTTGTGGGTCAATTGAGTTGTTGCATGCATGACTTCAGTTAGAACTCAATCAGTTGAGTTTGGTGGAGTTAATTGTGGAGTTGATGGAGTTGTGTTCAATTTGACTTGGTTAAACTAGTTGTAATTAGTCTAACTGCAAATAGACTAATGATGAGTTGTTAAACTAATTATTAACTCATAATGTAACTAAAGAATACATCAGTTAACTTAGTTGCATGTTAGTGCATGTTCAGTTCAGCAGGGACAGGTGTTAGAGGATCAGATTGCTATCATTTGTGACTATAGTTGTGCATGAGGATTTGCACAATCAATGGGATTGAGTTATGCCAATGAGAATTGACAAATACCAAGTGATTATAGCCTCTGCTCATGGGATTCCCAGTGTGAGTGATTATTTTGAGGTAAATATGAGTTTGGTTCAACCATTCTCATCCATTCTTGAGCAGGTACTGAGTAGTGGAGGCAAGCAAGCAGTGGAATAGATTTGGAGATCAGATCTGAGTTGTATTCTGTGTAACAAGTGGAGATAGTGTTGGATACTTGTGAGAAGTATTGACTATTATAATGTTACATGTTCTCAATCATTAATATACAGATAGTGTGGGGTTTTTAGTTGTAAGCTTTCCCTGAGTTACATATTGCGTTAATGTGTGCATGCTCTTGATGTTTTATTGTTATTGATGCCTATATTGATGATCAACGTAGAGGAGCTTATGTATTGTGTATGTATTCCGCAATAGTACATGATCAGGGTAATCTCCATTGAATATGTGTTTATTATTCAAAATTTCTACATGGTATCAGAGCTGTTGATCATCGGATCTACTATTTAGGAAGTGTTTACATTCTATTTCTTCAGGCAGAGTCTGTAATCAGGCCAGGTAGCCTCTGGATTCATCCTTCCTTTGGAAGGTGAGATATCCGATGAATGCCCATACAATCGATCTCTGTACAAGAAATACCTTGTTCTCACGAAGTCTATATCGGAAGTGGTTGAGTTGGAGCTGGTGGAATTCGAATTTGCAGCAGTGTTTTCTTGGTGTCAAAACTAAGATGTCTTTCACAGGATTGCGATTGGAGTATTCCCTTGAGGGTAGTACGAACTATATTGCATGGAAGGATAGGATGGAGGCAGTATTGGATGATAACGGGTTAAAGGAGTTCATAGAGACGGATGTCCCAAAGCCTACTGATGCTACTCAAGCTGATGCTCGGCAAAAGAAGACCACAAAATGTCGAAGGATTCTATTGGAGGGCATGAAGGATCACATTGTGTCTAGCCTCCATGGAAAGGCTACTCCATATTTGATGTGGAAATCGTTAATTGAATTATTCCAAAGCAAGAGCGATCTGAGGAAGTTGGCACTCAAAGATAAACTCAGAAACATCAAATGCGAGAAGGTTGACAGTATGCCCAAGTATCTCACGAAGTTCACTCAGTATCGAGATGAGATGGGAAGTGTGGGGGTTACTGTCGATGATGAGGACTTGGTGAGCTTGGCTCTCCATAGTCTTCTGAAGAGTTGGCATTCCTATCAGGACTATTTCAATGGTCGGGAGAAATTGCCAGGATGGGAAAGACTGTGGTCAGATCTTGTGCAGGAGGAGATCAGGCGGAGTACCAGGTAAGGATCTTCATCAAAGGGAGCTGATGAAGAAAATTGTGCTTTGGCTGCTAAAGCAAAGAAAGAGAAGAGAAAGAAAGTTTCTCAGTCTAGTGCGAGAGGCAAGAAGCAGGACATGTCCAAGGTGAAGTGTTTTCACTGTCACTAGCACGAACACTATGCCACTAATTGTCTGCAGAAGAAGAAGAACAAGTAAGTTGTTGGATCTGCAGCAGGAGATGCTCTAGCCTCACAGTTTGAGATTGATTTTTCATTGATCGCATGCTTGGTTTCAAGTGTGATGGGATCAATGTGGTTCTTGGATAGTGGTGCGTCTTTTCACATGACGGGAGATAGATATTTGTTTTCTGATATGGAGGACAAAGATCTTGGAGTGCACAACGAGATGGGCGATGATGGTAGATACAGTGCGACTGGTATCGTTACCATTTCCTTTGAGAGGGAGTTTGGTAAACCCTTCGTATTGAAGGAAGTCATGCATGTTCCAGGATTGAAGAAGAATCTTATCTCTGTGGCGATGTTAGAAGACAAGGGGTATGATGTTGTTTTCAACAAGGAAAGCTTTCCTGTGCAGCAAGACAACTGGTGAGACCCGGAAGATAGGGGTTTGAGTAAGGAACCTTTATCAGTTGCATGTAGATGGATGCGCAACAATGGCAGGCAAGGCAGAAGGATTGGGGAGTCAAGATGATGGCGAGTTGTGGCACAGGAGATTGGATCATCTTCACCATGGAGCCTCGAAGATACTGCAGCAGATCGCTACAGTGCTTCCTAAAGGCACACTTGCGCAGTCAGATCAATGCAAGGGGTGTACTTTGGGGAAGTTTGTGAAAGCCACCTTTCACGAGAAGGATAGTCGTGCCACGACGATCCTTGAAAGAATTCACACAGACATGTTTGGACCTTTCTCAGTTGTTTTGACAGCAAAACACAGGTATTATGTGATTGTTGTTGATGATTTCTCTCGTAAGTGTTGGATCTTCTTCATGCAAAATAAGAGCGAGACATATTCAAAGTTCTGTGAATTCAAAGCACTGGTCAAGAAGGAGTCGGGGAAGAAGGTGAAGGCTCTTAGGAGCGATAATGGTGGTGAATACATCTCGGACGAGTTCAAGGATTTCTGCAAGGCAGAAGGGATTCGAAGAGAGCACATAGCTCCCCATAACCCACAATAGAATGGGGTAGATGAGCGAAAGAACAGAACGATCATGAGTGTTGCACATGCGATGTTGCATGATCAGGGCCTACCCCTTCACTTGTGGGCAGAAGCATGTAATACAATAGTTTATGTGCAGAACTATTGTCCTCATAAGATATTTGGCATGAGTACACCCGAGGAGGCTTATTCTGGTAAGAAGCCTAATCTTTCTCATTTGAGGAATTTTGGTGCTAACGTTTACATGCATGTGATGAAGGATGCGGGGAAGAAGTTGGAGCCGACCGTAGAGGTTGGGATATTTGTGGGGTACACTAATACGCCCCACAACTATCGTGTGCATTTCCCAGACAGTGGTAAAACTGTTGTGCGATGGGATATACGTGTTTCCTCTACATAAAAACTTCGTACAATTCTCACATTACTTAACACTGAATAATTTAGCTAATTGAATCATTGTCACACTGAATTAACCTTTGAAACAAGTACTGGACCATTCATAGGTCATTGAACCATATATAGTCACACTTTCGCATAATTAAATCGGATCAATATTTCAATTCACAACTAAGTCAAATCAATCAACACTGCTAGATAGAGATCAAGATGATCAAGGCATCATCAACAAATAGAAGAAAATAGAACAAACATCATCAATTGTTAACATCAAGCAATAATTCAAACCATAGTACATATATGTGACTTCATTAAGACATATCAGTGTATGTATGTGATTTCCATGAACAACATCCACATATATATTTCAACGCACTGAATAAATTATCACAAAATCTATAGGTGACAATACTGAAGCACATATGTGTATGTACATGACTAGCCAGAAGAAAACCACCATACAGGTATTAGATTACTGAAGCATACCTTCACTGCAAATAACAACATATGTCAAACCCAAATTGCAGCACACATGCTGCTACAGCCACACATCACACATCATTATATGCAGATCATACCATCATCATAGATATATCATTGTTAGCTACAAACACAAATAGATCAAGAAATGTGTATTTATTTCAGATCTATCAGATTTGATACATATCCACGCTTCCTAGTGCACACATGTTCCAAATCAATATTTCATAAATAATTAATTACTTTCACACCCAACACCTTATCTTCATCTTCTTATATAGTTTTTTCCTTAGCCAATACCTCAAGTAAATCCATTGGTAATGTCATTAGTATTTGTTCACATGATCAAATTAAGGTTTTTTCTCCAATTATTATCGGCCAATACCTTGTTAATGACCCCTAGCATTTGGATTTCCATGGTTCAAATTCTTTACGTGAATTTTACTTACAATACCTGCATATGTACGTGAACCTTCTTCACAGGAACTGCGTATACTTTCTCAAACTTCACATTTTCCATTCATCTGTAACTACACTGTCATTTCTCTGTACATATCCTTTGTAACATTTGTACCAATCTGCATTAGTTCCATAGTCATAAATGTTGACATCAAGTACATCTTTATCAAGTAGGTCTCCATCAAGGACAACACATCAGCCATAATTCCAACAATAACCCCCTTTGGACTTGATGGCAACCACTTTGGTGTTTGGACACTACCTACAAATAATGAATCTTCTTTCCAAACATTCTCTCCAAACACCAAGATTCTCTCCCTGATCCAAGTGGCTCTAGAGACACACATAGGACAAAGAGGGCTTATGGAAGCTCAAAAATCAAAGTGATCGGAATGCTTTAGAACCAAGACCAAAGCATAGATCTTGTCATCCTAATTGCAATGGTGTGAACGGTTCATCAATCTGAGCTCGTATGTGGGAGAACAAGCTAGTCAAAGTTTTGGTTGACTTTTGCTAACTGGGCAAGCTTAATGGAGACATAATTTGGAAGTTTTCTGGTGGACGAAATCTGGCCAACTCTAGCCAGATTCCAGGTGAATTTGTGGCCTATTTAGATTGTCTCCTTCAGTCAATTTTCGAATTTTCAAAAAAGGCTAATTATTAAAAAAAAAAAAAACATATAATTGGGGTGGCGGGCCACCAACCCCGCCACCCCCCAATGGACTACATATATTGAAAATCAAAATTATTTATGGTCGAAGGCCACGACCCTTGTTGGCCCTCCCTCAACCATGCAACAAAAATTGTATTAAAAAAGGGGACCGACGAGCCATGACCCCTGTCGGTCCACCGAACCCTCCATATACATTAAACCATGTTATTAATGGGGTGGGCAGGCCACCTCCGATGGACCTGGCCCACACCCCAACACCGCAAGCCATAACCACCCATTACAGAGGCCAGCGGGTATTGAGCTCGCGCCAGCCACGTGGGCTAGCCCGCCACCATGCGATGGCCCCATGTTACCAAAACAACAAACATTAAACGCACCAACAGTTCCATTTAATATGTTTGCGGAGGTTATGGGTTAGGCCACCCAATGTGGACCCGACCCCCAACAGAAAAATATGTTGCAATTTTTAAAGACAAGAAAGGTGTTAAAATGGAGGAGTCGGGGTTTGACCACCTCATGTAGGAGCATCCGGACTTAGCCAACAACGTGAAAGTTTGTTCACATGTTGTGGCTAAACAAGTTGAATTTCATTGACATGATTGGTCAAAAGCAGTTTTACTAAGAGGGTTTGATCTCTCAAGAAAGAGTTGTATTTCATTATTGTAATAAGTTAGAAATTGTCTTATTTTAGGTTCAAAGATTAGTTGTTAGCATAGGTGTGAGATAGAGCTAGGAATTAGAAGATTTTCTATTAGATTTATTAAAAATAGGGATTGATTTGTTAGATACAGTTATAGTGGCATCTGACTTATAAAAAGGAGGAAAAATGTAATGAAAAGGGAGGGAGAGGATTGAGGAGTGGATTTAGTAGAGTGAGAGCAAAATAGTGTGTGGATTTCATAGGAAATAGAGGTCTTTTATTTTGTTGTAATCAGGTCCAAGGCCAAGACTCTGTAACCCTTTTATTTATGAATAAATGGTGTTGTTTGTATAATTTCATTATCAAACTTGTAGAAATCATATTATGCTTTCATATTCTTTGTTTGTGTTCAGAAGAGAATCAATGATTGCCTCGTTTCCACGCTTTATAATAGATAATACCGCGTTAAAAGAATAGTCGATGAGTTTATTATATCGTTTTGGTTCCGCAAGCGGAAAACCCAAAGTACACTAAGGATTGATGCAAAACACATTTGAATTTAGAATCTAGACTTCAAATATTATGGACGGAGGTTTTTAATGTTATCAAGTCCGTGGAACCCAAATCGCATCGCTTCAATGGAGAGGAATTGGCTTGTTGAGTTGCGAATTCCGACATCGCGATATAATTGGATCTCAAATGTTATAGAGAAGGGGTGATAGTCTATTGGGTTTGTGAAGTGTTATCACATCGCCACTTTGAAGCACAAGGAGCCTGGCAATTGGACTTTGCGACTTGCGATCGGGTGATTAATTTGCAACCGTTGGATCACGATCAACCGCGACTATTGGATTGCTAAGCGGTCTCACTATAATGGATGGTTATCAGGCACGTTGAAAGACGTAAGTGGTTTTAGGGGTCTGGCACCCGATTCCATTGAAACGTTTCCACATAGCAAGGCGGAGGGGAATAAAACCACTTTATCGAGCAGTTAACTCCAAATCTATTGTTCTATCCAAAATCTCTGATGACCGTCGGATCTCACCGATCCAGATCGACGGTTCCAAAGCAACGGTGCGTTGCCTTTCGGCGTATGATAAGCACACCAATATAAAAAGGTAAATCCCATTGTTTAGGCTTGTTTTTTAGTGCATTTGAGTTTAAAAGAAGAATAGTCGGGTTATAGTATAGAAGGGATCCGCGGGGTGATTTTGGGGTTTTTTTGAGTTTCACCTCCATGCTGCGTAATTTGTTGTATCAGAGCAGAAGAAAGGGTTGTTTACAACAAAAATGCCACCAAGAAGAGGCATTGGTCGAGGAAGACCTAAACCAAATGCAATTCTACTGGTCTACGTATGAGAATGGAGACAATTGAGACTACCCAGAGAAGAGCACCTGATGAAGGAGATGAAAGTTATTTAGAAAAATCTCATGCAAAGGAGATAGTAGATAAAGACAATGAAACTGCCAAAGTCATCAAGATGTTAGAAAAAGTAGGAGGAAAACCTAAGGTGGAAATTCATATGTATGAAGGGAGTCTAAATGCAAAAGAGCTAATGGATTGGATGAGATCCTTAGACCAATACTTTGACTATGAAGAGGTTGAGGAGAAGAAGATGGTGAAGTTTACAGTTACCAGATTGAAGGGTCATGCAGCTATCTAGTGGGACGAGTTATAGACATCAAGAACAAAGAAAGGGAAGTCAAAGATCAAGTTATGGGACAAAATGGTAAGTAAAATGAAAGCCAAGTTTTTGCCTAAAGATTATCATTTGAATCTTCTTAAGCAATTGAAAAATTTGAGGCAAAAAGGAATGTCTGTTAAAGAATATACAGAAGATTTTTATAGATTGAATATTAGAGCAGGGCATGTAGAGGATGATGTGGAAAAGGTATCTAGATATATCAATGGCTTAAGGTATGATATACAAGATGAAATTAGTTTGTTAAGTCTGAAGACTATTGAGGATGCCTATCAAGCAAGTTTGAAGGAAGAAGAGGAGATATTGAGGAAACAGAGTCAAAGGAATAGAGGAAAAAGCTCAGTAAGAGGTAGAGGAGCTACCAGACCAAGGGGACAACAGCATCACCATGAAGTAGGAATCTCAAATAGCAGGCCACCACAGAGGGGAGAAATTAATAGAGGAAGATTTGTGCCCAGAGGAAGAGGGTGAGGAAGAGATGTTCGGTGTTATACATGTGGAGAGTGGGGACATATGTCATGGGATTGTCCTCATAATAAACCAGCAAATCAGAGGAATTTGAATGTGGTTGAGGCAAATCTAGAACCAGCTCGACTTATGGAAAAGGAATAACCCCCTGAAGAAGGTGAATCATTGTTATTGAGAAGGAATTTGCTTGGGGGGATCCAGAGATTGGAGAACCAGCATAGAGGAAGAATTTGTTTAGAACTACCTGTAAATCCAAAGGTAAGTGTTGCAAAGTAATAATTGATAGTGGAAGCACTGGCAATCTTGTTTCTACAGAGATGGTGGACAAGCTCAGATTAGCAAAGATCATGCACCCTACTCCTTACAAAGTATCATGGTTATAGAAGGGACATCATATTATTGTGACTGAACAATGCAAGGTGGAGATACAAATTGGTACGTATAAAGATGTGATATTATGTGATTTAATGCCCATGGATGTATGCCAGTATTGCTGGGAAAACCATGGAAATTTGATCGAAAAGTTATTCATGATGGAAGGAGAAACACTTATACTCTGGAGAAGGATGGAACTAAACACACATTGCTACCATTGAAGGACGATGTTGATAAAGGAACACCTGGAAGTAGTATTATGTTGATAAGTGGAAAGAAGCTACTACAGGAAGTAGTGAAGAATGAGGAGTTGCATTTTGTTATTATGTGAAGAAAAAAGGTAATTTTGACTTCCACAAACTTGGATGATTTGCCTGAAGAAGTTAAAATGTTGTTAGATGATTTTGTTCACATTATTGTGGATGAGTTGTCAAATAAATTACCACCGATCAGGAGTATTAGTCATCATATTGACCTAATACCAGGAGCAAGTTTGCCAAATAAAGCAGCATACAAATTAATTTCTCAAGGGAATGTAGAAGTTGGAAGGCAAGTGCAAGAGCTGATGGATAAGGGGCTAATCAGAGAAAGTCTTAGTCCATGTGTTGTACTAATAGTGCTCAGTCCAAAGAAAGGAGGAGAATGGCATATGTGCACAAATTCCAGAGCCATCAACAAGATCACTATCAGGTACAGATTTCCTTTACCACGCATGGATGATTTAATGGACTGTTTGAGTGGATCAAAATACTTTGCTAAAATAGATTTGAAGAGTGGATAGCATCAAATAAGAATCTGGGAATGCGATGAGTGGAAGACTGCATTTAAAGCAAACAGTGGGTTGTATGAGTGGTTAGTGTTGTCTTTTGGACTCACTAATGCACCTAGCACATTCATGAGATTAATGAATGAAGTATTGAAGGAATATACAGGCAAGTTTGTTATTGTTTATCTTGATGATATTCTAGTTTTTAGTAAAAGTAAAGAAGAACATTTAGAGCATCTTAAGTTGGTCCTAAGAACTCTACAGAAAGAGAAACTACTGATAAATCTAAAGAAATGTAGTTTCATGAAGGAAGAACTAGTTTACTTGGGATTTGTAGTTTCTAAAGAAGGCTTGAAGATGGATCCAGAGAAAGTCCAAACAATTTGGGATTGGCCTTCTCCCAGAAATATATTTGAGGTAAGAAGTTTCCATGGTCTTGCAAGTTTTTACAGAAAGTTTATCAAAAACTTTAGTCAGATTTTTGCACCCATCCTTGAGACAATCAAGGAGATCAATCAGTCATTCAAGTGGACAAAAGCAACAGATAGAAATTTTAATTGGATGAAGAAGAAAATCACAGAGGAGCCAATTTTAGCTTTACCTGATTTTGAGAAATTCTTTCAAGTAGAAACAGATGCTAGTGGAGTTGCAGTTGGAGCAGTTCTGAATTAGGAGCAAAGACCAATAGCATAATTCAGTGAGAAATTGAATGATGCAAAGAAGAAATATTCTTCTTATGGTAAAGAGTTTTATGTTATTGTGTAGGCCTTGAAAAAATGGAGACATTATTGCTGCCAAAAGAATTCATATTGTATTAAGACAATCATGCCTTACAGTTCATCAATAACTAGCCGAAGTTGAATCAGAAACATTCCAAGTGGGTAGAATTTCTACAAAGCTTTACTTTTTTAATAAAGCACAAGAGTGGTAAGTCAAATAAAGTAGTAGATGTATTGAGCAGGGTAAGTTTTATTGTGCAAAAATTCAAAGTGGATGTTGTAGGATTTGAGGAAATGATTGAAATGTACAAGGATGGTGCAAATTTCAAAGGTATCCATACAACTATTCAGAATCCAATGAGTCATAATAGAAGTCAGCGGTTGGACTATCTCATTCAAGGAGGCCTATTGTTTAAAAGCAACAAGTTGTGTATTCCCAAATGTTCCATGAGGGAAAACATGTTGGGTCCCTATAATACTAGTGATTACCCCATTACTATTGTAGTTGTACCCCTTATTAATATTGTTGTGCCCCTATTGTCCCCATATTTTTATTGTTGTGCCCCATAAAATCCCTCTATTGTTATTTTTGTGGCTTTATGTTATTATTGTTAGGTCGGCTGGGTTATATTGTGACTCCTTAGACTCCTATATATAGAAAGGAGGTTTTATCATTTGTATCATCCAAGAATTGTTCATTTATATAATGTAAAGGAGGTTTCCCCCTCGAAGAGTCTGAATTCTGAGGCGTTGATCTATCTTTTCTATCTTTTCTTGAGCTGGTTTCATAACATTTGGTATCAGAGCTTAGGATTCTAGGGTTTCGCTGCTCCAAACAGGTCATCGTGGAATTTTCGCTATAACTTCTTTTCTGAGATGTTTCAGAAACTAAAAACAAAACCCATTTGAGAAGACATCGTACTGAATCTTATATCCGAATTTTAGAGCTTTTTGCACTATATTTTCGGAGATATGAACTGAGGAAGTTCGTCCTTTTGCAGAATCTCGAATTACATTCAAAACAGGTGACTTGGGGAAAATGGTCATAACTTTCTCTCGGAGCATCAAATTGAAATTTCGTAAGTAGGCACAGAAAGAGGACAGACTGTAGTTTCTTGTATATATTTTTTAGAGCCAAAGGTCAAAACACAGACACGTGGCATGTCATACAAGTTCGCTCTACTGAATTAGTCTATAATCAGGTCACTATGGGAGATTTGACATAACTCTTCATTGGAGAATCCAATTGGGGTCAGACTGGTGGAATTAGAAAGAGGACACAGAGGGCTACCGCAAGTCGCAATTTTAGAACTGGATGATCCGAAATTACAGAGATACATCAGAGGAAATATCGAGCTCCTACAAAGTGAAAAA
>APFE031176791.1:0-10815 GCA_000404065.3 Pinus taeda
TTAAAAAAAAACTAAATAAACCGAAACCGAAATAAGCAGAGAGAAAATAACAGTAAACTGCAAATAAAGACTGTATACCTCCAGATCTTAAAAATGACGCAGATAGGGCTACCGGAAACATTTTCGCGTGAAAAGAAAGGGGTTCCTCATTGGAACAGATGCTCTGAACACAACAGAGCAGTCCTCTCGGCCCGAAAGCAGTCAGAAACAGTAGATCTAGGAAACGACAGCCGCATGCAGTTCTACCGGCTTCAGATTTAGATCACCAACGGACGCGGCCCTCAAATAGCTCTGATACCATGTAGGAATTTACAGGGTAAGTTCCTCAGACAGAACACCAAAAGGACACCGCTCACAAACAGATCACAGATCAATACACCAGTATTTTGACGTGGTTAAAACCCTCAGAGAGGGAAACAGTCCACGGCCTGTGCCAACGTGGCTACTACAGGCAATTTTATTAATAAAAGAATGAAAATTTACATAAGCTTCTCTCATGCACGGTGAACCTACAAAATGACCCTCCATGCGATTTAAATAGAATTCATGGACCAATCGGGTGTCAAGCCATGGATCAAGTGTCGGTAATACCGAGGAGAGAATGAACCGTCGGATCACTACATATCGTGACCATCGGATTGTAAGTTACACAATGTACAACGGTAAAGAAACACACTTTACCTAACTCTATACCTAACTCTATACTAGACCAAGTTGAACTTAACTATTTCCTATGTGTCGGAATATCCTAATAGGAAGGAGAAAAAAGAAAGGCTCATCTAATGGAAGAGGCTAATAGAATGGAAATCACGAGGGTTACAATGGATATGGGTTCATTTTTACACAAGATTGAACAATAGGGAACTATGATTGGATTCATTTTCATGTTTACACAAGCTTGAAACGAAAAACTATGCTTGGATTCAGTTTCATTTTTACCCAACCTTGAACCATGAAAAAACTATGCTTCAGATTGGTTTACATGCCCCCAACATGATGAATCGATTCTAGGTGCATGCCCTCCAAGGTTCATTACATTAACCTAAGGAGACTACTCGTGGCTATCAAGTGAATGGAATGAAGGTTCATTTACGAGATCAAGTGAAAGACTCGACTAGGATTTTATGCCATCTAATCAAAGACTCATTTCATGTTTTAATGAGGTTGATATAGTAAAAGAACTATCCTCATATTCCTTGTTTAATTTTTTAATGAGCTTGACAGAAGACAAGGAGCTATGCTCAGGGGGGCGGTTTCATTTTTTTTAATGAGGTTGACATAGTAAAATAACTATCCTCATATTCCTTGTTTCATTTTTTAACGAGCTTGACACAAGACAAGGAACTATGCTCATGATTCCTTGATCACGACCCATAAGAGGTCATGACTTCCAATAGGTTCTCATTAGATGGGAGAACAATGCTCTGGAAGGGATACATAACAAGGAATCCATTAAAGAGATCTATTTCTAATACCCCGAGTACATAATGCACAACATCACAGAATTGATCATCAGTTGATGTAGGCATGGAATGGGTTGCCACATAATTGACTCATGGGGGTGAAGATACCATTGGGACAAAAGGACAATTTAGGGAAGATGGTTGACTGGAAGCCATATTTGGATCAGGAAATGAAATCTGTTCAACGGTGACAATTTTTCCTTCATGCAGGAAACACAACACTCGAAAGAGTGTTGAAACAATAGCTCCCATGTCATAAAAATAGTCACGTCCAAGAAGTAAATTGTAATCTAAAGGGCCTGGGACTGCTATCACATTGAGATAAATAATTTTTTCTCCCAAAGTAATAGGCGACTGAGGAAGGATCCCTAATGGTTGATTGGTTCCTCTATTAAAAGCCAACAGATTCTAGGTAACAGGCACAAGTGGCAGTCAACCGAGTGCCTGCCAAGCAGTAGAGGATAGGATACTCACAGATGGACCTTCATCTATAATGGTGTTAGATACAATCATATTATAAACCTATATTATGATCTGGAAAGGCACATAAGAAGGAATATGACATCCTGCCAATCGATTCCAATTAAAGGAAGTGACAAGACTGCTTGGAGAGGGTATTGTAAGAATGGGAGAATTACCCCCTTGAGTTACAAGAATGGGAGGATTTTCCTCTTGTCTTGATGGAATAGCAGCGTTGCCTCCAAGCTCATTGGAATCTGAAGAAATGAAAAGAACCAAAGTGGTATCATACTCACTCTTTATGGGAAAGGTATGAATAACTAAAGGTGAAATCGGGTCAACTATTTCCTCGGCCTGTGATTGGTAAGGTATAGACTCATGGGGTTCACATTCAGAGAGAGTGGGTTTGACCGACAGTTGATTTGGGTCAGTCACTTCATGAACTAGTGAAGGATTAAGGGAGAATCTCCTGTAACCAGATGGAAGTCATTGTGGAGAAGAAGGACGGTTATACAACACTTTCTAGGCTTCATCCAGATAGGGACAAAGGTGTATGGCATGATTCCCTTCGCATAACCTATAGGGAAAGTTAACTTTACACTTTTTTCCATTAACTTTACTACCACTAGTTGATGGTTTGTCACCAACATGATCTCCAGAAGTTAATGACACAGGATGATGTGAACAAGAAGACAATTCTTCTAGGATCTGAGGAATACCAGAACAATTTTGAAGAAGATGGTCTCTCTTAAAACGTTTGCAAGGATATCGAAGTTTGTGAGGCTTATCAGACGATTTCTAAGTAGAAGTTGCATTCGAAGCAATGGTTGCTTGGCTGCCCCTTGTTAAATTTTCTTCTTCTTCTTCTTCTTCCCTTTATTCTTCTTTTTATCCACCTGGTTACTAGTGTCAATACTTTCACCAGGTGAAGAGGAAGAAGGGGAGGAAGTAACAACGGACGAAGAAGGTAAAGGGTCAACCTTACAATCAACTGGAGGTTGATTTTGTCTAGTTGTAGAAATATTAAGTTGCGGGGCCAAGGAGGTTGAGAACAACCATACGAGCAAGCCGATGGTAAGTCCTGAAAGGGACAATGTATCCATATAAGGAGCATTAATATTTCCAAAAGTAGGAAAAGGACTAGGATTCCCATCAAAATGAATTCCTTGATTAGTGGACTTCAGAGTTGTTGCCATATGTATCAACCTAAGATCAACTGAGTGATGTGGAGAATGTTATCCATGGTCAATTAATTTTATTTTAATTAAAATAACATAACCAAAATAAAAGAGGGATAATCTAGGCAAAAGGATTACTAAGTAATTGTGAACTCCAATATATTGCCTCAGTGAACAAAGGACTTAACATGCGTGCAGGAAATCTCCCTGAATGTTGTTTTCGGTGTATCACAATATACAAGGCAACCGACTTGGTTACCTATGGATGGATAGCAACCTAATGTAGTCCTCCCAAATATACCCAAAAGTATGTGGAGGCCCAATTCGTGTTAGCATTGTCTAATGCGAAATTGCACAGTGAGTGCATTCCTTTAGACATTTTGTACTATAACACCACCCTATATACCCGAAAGTACGTGGACAAGCGACGATATACTTACGTACGTGGAATGAGGTATCACACTAGAAATGTATTACAGACCATTAGCGACAGCTGTTATGTTTAATGATGTTGGAACATGTCCCGATCCTACACCTCTAAATGTTATGTGTTAAGTTACAATGCTTCATTAGGTTAATTGAGATAAATTTTAGTTGATCTTGTTTAAAAGTTTGCCTTTCAGGTTCACTGTGTGACATTTCTAAAACTCCTAGAATGCAACTATGATGAGAAACACTCATTTCATTTGATTTAAACAATGAAAACCATAACTAAAAGGGATAGAGAAATCAGAATCTTTAAACATAGAGCATAGAGCACATCCAATGCAACTTTCCCTATACCATTCCTACAAGCACACACAAACTTCTAAACACATTATGCATGTTTTTCTTCTCATTCCTTTAAATTTTAGATGAACATAAAGAAACTAAATGCACAAATGATCAATCAATTCTTTTCTCAAGAAACGAAGACTTTACGACAGTTTCTTTTCAAATAAATGAAGACTTTACGATAATTCTTTTTTCCGAAATGTCTAATTGATGTAGGCTAACTTTGACAATGAATTGATAATGATAAATAAATATCTTAAGAAACAATAAACAATCAAGTTCAAATTAGGGCTAGGAGAAGAAATGAAAATTGATTTCAGAGCCATAGGAAACATTGAACTTTCATAAGCAAATTCGGAAAAAACTAAGCAAAAGATGGGTTTTTTAGCTAAGGCTACTCTGTAGTGCACTACGTCATGACCAACATTGCGGTGGTGTCGGTGAGAACAATAAAGAGACATTTAAACACACTTTTTTTGACCACAAAAACTTCAAAATGACTGAAAAGAGATCAATGAAGTCAAGTAAAATTTACTAAGACATAATATGATAAGGGTAAACTACCAGGAATGACGATCGTTCCCCAATGTGGTTGCCAATTTATGATACGGAGTTTATACCTATGGATAATTATATCTTCCCTAAGTGGGTAGTTACACTTAGAACAATAGAAGTAAAGAGGTTTAAACTTTTCCTACAATAGATAGATAATATGAAGGAACCTAGTTGTGATCTTTCACTTCCTTTGATCTCCTATGAATTGCTATTATTGCTCCCGCTCAAACTTGAATTTGCTCAATTGGTACCTGCCAACATAAACACAATATGACAACAATAAAAGCATATGATCTATCTATTATAAGCAAATGGGATCGACAACATTTGAACATATCTTCATCATAGATATAGACAATAATATGGGAAAAGGAACAAACAACTTTATTGATTGATAGAAGGAGAAGTTACATCCAATGCAGTTCAATCTCATGTCACTCATCCAGCTTAGTCCAAACCATCATCACACCAATAACACATCAATCCAGTAGCATAACATTACTTGACAATGATCTCGAGTTTCAAACCAAGTATTTCACTACAATATCCAAATTCCAGTCCCCTCATCACTAGTATGAGTGGACAACTTACAGGGAAATGCAAGTTGCTTTGTCATAAATACGGTATTAAATGGTTTTCGATAATTGGAGTTACCTTCCATGGAGAAAGGGATGAGAGGATAGTCGGTTGAATGATCCATATCCTATCCAAAAATGAGATCATACGATGAGACAAGAGTTGGGCATCCTTCTAGAATTCTCTAGAGTTAAGGAATATTCCCAAAATCCTATGCCAATTTTGCTCATTCTCGCCCAACATAGGTATAAGTAGGGCTAAGTGATCTGTAGTGTAGGTCTGAATGGGTTTACCTGCTCTGCAGCATAGTTTCCCCTGACCAAGGCTACGTTGGTGTCCCAAGGAGGCATTTCAGTAGGGTTTCAAGCTAAGAAACTTTCATGGATTAAAGAATTCAATTCGATGACTTGTCTAGCGAATGTAGTAACTGAATTAGGGTTTGATGAGCCATAATTGTATTGATCTGATCGTTGGGAGCGATGTGCCCAAATACACCTGTAACACTAATGAGTATATAAATTTGTATAATTTTGTTACAATGGGTGCAAGTAAATTTAGTGATATGGCCCCTTCTATCCCTATCAAGCCTTGCCACATTGTCCATTTTCTCCTATTTCCTCATTCCATTTTGTCAACTCATTTAAGGATTTGAGATGGGCCTTATTTTCTAATATATATTGCTTGTGTCTATTTCCTTCTCTTTCTCATACAAAATACCCTTTATATTAAATTAATAGTATTTGTTTGAGGTAGAAATATGGATGATGATCTTAAATGCTAAGAGGAGAAAAACATAAATCAGTTGTTGAACACACAATCCTTTAAGGTTTTGTGTCATTGTAAATAACTTTAAAACAGTAGGAGAAATGTGAATGGAAAATAATAGCCATCATTAAAATAATAGCCATTTGGTATGATAGAAATAATAGCCATTTGGAAAAATTTCAAACTGGAATAGTTTCCTATAATACTTTACATATGCATAATATTTGAATCCTTAAAGGATACCATGGTATTAGACATGATAGTGTTATAATTGTATGAACCGTATTCCTTAAAAATGATAAAAAAAACCAATAATTATTGTCTTCTTTGACGGAGAAACCTAATTTTTTAATTAATAAAATGTATAGACAAGATTTGATGATCCTAACACTATGTCTCCTTAGTATTTAAATAGGAGACAAGGGATACAATTATAATAAAATGGGACCATGCAAGGTTCTAGCCTACATAAAAATATGAACATATAAATGTAATCACTTAATATATATGTATTAAATAAGAGGTTTTAGGTTACGATGGGGCTTATATAGAGCTTAAAATTCCTCTTCACTTCAAAAAGTGTGGTCCTCAACAACATATTATATGTGGGTGTTTTTTCATGAACAACATATCTTTCCATGTAACTTCTTCCATTGGTAGATTCTCCCATTTGATGAGGTACTCAATAGTTTCTCAATTTCTCAACTTCCAAATTCTAATTTCCAAGATTTTGTTTAGTTCTAATACAAAATTTTCCTTCTTGATTAGTCTTTGGTAAAATAATATTTTTTTTTCTGGGCAAAGACTAAACTATTTATATTAAAGAAACTGAAAAAATATTTACAAGAGGATTTAACCTCTGAGAGTGAGTGAGCAACTCTCTTTCAAAACTGTACACAAAAAGCCTATTCCACTGATTGTAAGGAACATGAGACCAAATGTAATCAACAGTAATAAACTTCAAAGCAGAGAGTAAAATCATTACAGACTTGGAATTCTTCAGGAGTGCAAAACATAATAAAAAATACAGAGGTTGTGTGCTTTCTCTTCGGTGAGTGTCGCCAACCTCGATACGTTGTGCCGCAGTCACCCAACGGATAAAGCCGAACCCGAAATACCATGTTCAAACATGCATAGACATAGCAGAACATATATATAATCCTTAGACCAGGAGCCGAAGTTCTTACCCGCAGAACGACGATAATTACTTGAGACTTTTCGGACATTGCTCAGCTTCTTTGTTCGGATCTCGCTCCCAGGTAACCTCCATCCCGTCCGGGATATCTTCAGGTCTTAGGATTCCTAGCGGCCATTTGAGGTACAGGATATTAGCAAAGGAGTTGTCAGGTTCCTTGTCCAAGGCTTGCTTCTGGGGCAAAGCCTTCTTGGTAACTTCCATTGCTGGCGGAACTTCAATGGTTTGCTGAGCTATGTTCATGGGTTCCTTGCCCTTCATACTTCCTATTTCCTTTAGCACCTCTGCCTGCTCCTCAGAGTGTGCAAAAGTGTTGTCTTCTTCAAGCCTGCTTTGAGATGAAGGACTGTAAGAGCTGTCTTCCAAATCCTTCCTCTGCACTGAGTTGTTCGAGGAAGGAGGCGTCTGTTCCTCGGTTTCCGCCTTCTAGCTTCCCTCCTCCTCTTCTTCTTCAGAAAAAATAACTATTACCAGAGCTGAGACAATGGGTTTGTTGGTCCTGTGCCTGAATTTGAATTTCGCCGACTGCACAGTATTACTGATGGCGTATCCGGAGTCTTCCGACCCAATTGAAGGGGGCGAAGCACAAGCAAGGGGAGAAATGCGTTGTGGGCTGTGACTGCCCCTGCCTCCTGAGCTTCCCCTCTGCCCATAGTTGCGTCCGCGGCGAGGAGTTGCGCGCATACGGGGAGCCATGGAATGCATAGAGTGCTCTGTCACCACCTGAAGATTAAACAAAGCCGCAATGACTTCTCTGTCCACCTTTGAATTGAGGATAACGAGCTCGATTGCCTGAAGGATCCCGCTCCCGCGGTGCAGCACCTCAACCGAACAAGACCTTGGATTAATACTTATCGCCACCTCCCTAGAATGCCGAGAACTAGACACCGGAAATGTACAGAGTTGAAACTTGAGGGAAGGCTTGCTGCCACCAAAGCCTCCCTCCTCTTTCCTTGGCGGTTCGTCACCTCCTTCCGCCTCAGAGCCCCAATTCCTTTCCTGCGCACACCAACAAACTGCATCAAATGTTTTTGCTGCCATTCTGTAAATTCCCTCGGAGTTTCCTTGGGACAGAAGCCACATTGAATAGCATTGAATGCTATTCATTACCACACCGTAAACTACCATTGCAAACTGCCTGTGCATCGGCCCGCTGTCCTCTACGCGTGGCTGGCACATGGCATCTTTTATTACATGTTGAAACCCGCATCCGGGTGTGCTTGTGCGCTCGTATGCATATCATGTTTTAAGATCTCCTGGAAGGTGGACCATTCTGTCTCCGAAGCAATGCCTTGTAGTGATCCTTCGAAGTGTTCCTTTCCCCGATCCACTCCTAGATTGGCCAGAAAATCTGCTAATTTGTTCCCTTCTCACCTGATATGTTTGAAATATATGGCCTTGTTGTCCCTTAGCCATAATTGAAGTAGCTCAAGCCTGGTGACCATTCTCCAGCTTCTACTTACCTTCTGTGTCTCTGAACCTTGTTGGATATTTGAAGCCATGTTTATTATGATTTGAGAGTCCCCTTCTACTATTAGGGGTGTGTATCTTTGCTTTTGTGCAATTTTGAGTCCTCTCCATAGTCCTTCCAGTTCTGCTGCATTGTTTGTATCCCATCCTATGGAGCCAAAGAATACTTTAAGCGCTTTACCCTGATGATTTCTTATGACTCCTCCATATCCTGTGTTGCCAAGATTTCCTTTTGAAGCCCCATCAAAGTTGAGCATGTACGTGTTGGTGGGCGGAGGAGACCAATTTGTTGGAGTATTTTGTTGTCTGACAGAATTGCCTTGAGAAGAGTTAGGGTGTTGTAGATGGATTTGCCAATTATTCCATATCGCTTGTTCCTTTGTGTTGGAAGGGAAATCCTCCTGGGAGCAACATTTAGTGGACAGGGTTTCTTGAATGTTCTTGTGTATGATTGTCCAAACTTGCTCCAAATCCATTACCTGATTTTTGAATATTCTTCGGTTCCGCTCTTTCCATATGTTCCACATCACTATACCTGGAATTATTTGCCAGAGAGTATTGAGAATGGTACATTGATAGGGCTTTTGAGGCCAGTTGCATATAGTATTGTTGATGTATCCCATCACTCGGCCTTCCTTCTGGCAGCGAAATGAGACTTTCTCCCATATTTTCCTCCCGAATGGACACATTTGCATAAGATGAACAACAGATTCCTCCTCCAATTTACAGTTGAGACAAATTGAGGGTCCAACAAATTTTCTTTTTCTGAGGTTATCCTAGGTGAGGACCCGATTGTGAGATAGTAGCCAGAGAAAGGTGGAGATCTTCGGCCATATGGGTGTACTCCATATTTTCTCCCACAGCTTGTCTTTGATTAACTGGTCTTTTAGAATAATGTGGTAAGCCTCCTTAGTTTTAAATGTGCCTTTATCTTCGTATCCCCATCTTAGTTTATCTTGGTCTATCTCTTTGAGAATTTTCCTCTTTTGTAACTCTTCTGCTAAGGAGCATTGGACTGCCTCCGGGCTATCTGGTAAAATATCACAAGCTTCTTTCCAGGCTCGGCGTTCGGATTCGTTCTTGGAGTTCCAAAAGTGATTGACCTTTTCCTGTTGGTTGATATCCTGAGCAGGTATTCCTTGGATGAGATTTGCTAGGCTTGGGAATTGATGCCATGAGTCTGTCCAGAATCGAGCTGTGCCACCGTCCTTCACTTCCCAAAAACTGTGTTTTTGGATTAGATCTCTATGCAATATTGCTAAGCCCTTACTTATTTCCAACATTTTTATGCGCTCCTCCAGAGGCAGATTGTTAGCATATTTCGTTGTCCATATTCTAGCCCATAGTGTGCTTGGGCATGATAGCCATTTCCACCATATTTTTTCTCCCACGATCACGTTACTATGTTCTGGATCTCGAAGACTGATTCCTCCTACATGTTTTGGGCGACAGGCTTTCTGCCATTTGACCAGAGCCCATTTTCTGTTAAGTCCTGTGCTGCCCCAGAGGAAATTTCACTGTAATTTTTTTATAGCTTTTAATACCCATTTTGGCGCTGCAAGGATGGAGAATAAGTAGAGCGGCATAGATTGGAGAACCGCCTTGATTAGCACTAGCCAGCTGGTCATATTTAAAGAACGATGAGTCCAAAGGAATAATTTGGCTTCCAGCTTTTCCAGAAGGGTGGTCCAAGATGAGTGCTTTTGTGCAGAGGCAATGAGGGGTGCTCCTAGGTACTTGGAAGGCAAGGTAGCAATGGAGAAGCCTAAAATGCGTGCTATTGCTCGTTGAGTTGTCGGATGGGTATTGAAGAAAAAGATCTGGGATTTTACTTTATTAATGAGAGCTCCAGAGGCTTTAGAGAAGTTGTCAAGCAGAGAATTTAGAGTTCTAGCTTCTTGAACAGAGGAATGCCCAAAAATCATGTTGTCGTCCACAAATTGCTGATGAGAAATGGTGGGGGCTTGGTGGAGATTAATGCCTTTGAGGTTTCGGGAAAGGATCGCTGAATTAATGCATCTTCCTAAACCCTCTGCCATGATAATAAACAGAAAAGGCGACAATTGATCTCCTTGTCTAATTCCCCTAGAGGGACGAAAGGTTGAGGTAGGAATCCCATTAATAAGAATTGAAAAGAAAGTGGAAGAGACGAGATTACTGATCCAGCATATCCAAGCATTGGCAAAACGAAAAGCTCTTAAAATTTTTTGCATGTAATCCCAGCTTATGCTATCGAAGGCTTTAGATAGATCAATTTTAAGTAGCATACTTGGTTTTTTGATTGCTTGAGAGAATGAATAATCTCATGGGTGAGGATTATTCCATCCGTTATTTTCCGTCCCTCGACATAGCCAGATTGTTCTGGGGAGATGATAAATGG
>APFE031176796.1:0-24183 GCA_000404065.3 Pinus taeda
ACTTGGGGGACAATGACCTTAGAACCTTTTCAACCACAATAGCCTCTTTTATTTCTTCACCCAAATTTTTCATGCAATTAACAATCTCATCTACCCGAAGAAAGTAGTTGGCCACACTTTCATAATTATACATCCTGAGATTCTCATACTGAATCCTGAGAGTTTGAAGTTTAGCACGCTTTACCTGTTCATCTCCTTCGTAGCTCAAGACAATCTTGTCCCATATTTCTTTTGCTGATTTATATTGCATAACCTTCACAAAATCTGTTTGAGATAAGCATCCCAGCAAGGTATTGACTGCTTTAGCATTTGTTTCATATTTCTTCTTTTCGGCCGCATCTGTAGGAGTAGCTAAAGGAAAAGTGTAGCCTATCTCTATGATATCCCAAACATCTGTACCAAGAGATTGAAGATATGCAGTAACTCTTACCTTCCAATAATTGAAGTTTGTCCCATCAAAAATTGGTGGCCTGATTGATGCTTCCCTCTCGTAGTTGCTCATGATGAATGATCTTACTTCAAGCGATTAAGCTTCTCCGAAGGACCTGCTCTGATACCAATTGTTGAAAATAATACTGAGAGGGGGGGTGAATCAATATTATCTAGTTCTTTTAACTAATCTTCCTTATTTACCCTTTGAATTATTTTTGCATATCAGTACCATAAAATAATGAGCACGAACAAGAAAAATAGATAGTCACATCAAAGAACACTAGATATAAGGTGGAAACCCAATGTGGGTGAAAACCACCTGTTGCAATATGTCTCTATCTTATTTCAAAATAGAAACTCCTTTTACAATGGTCTTGTACTGGTGCAGTCATTTGCCAGTACGCAGGCTACAACTTGTAGAGAGCTACAACTCTCTCTCGTTTTCCAGTCTCTCCTGGAAGGGAGCTACAACCCCCTACTTCTTTTCTTACAAGGACCAATTTTCATAAACATCAAGTGATCATCAAGTACATGTAGATTTCACAGTCAACTGTAGTAACTAGATCAACAAAACATGACTAAACCCAGAACACCTTATCAACAGAAAAATTCAGTCAACAGAAAGTCATGAGACAGATACGCAATTTTCCTTTCTCTGGCCTGAGTCACTACGCACTTCACCTTCTGCTTCCCTGCGTATACCGGCAGAGTTCCTTCTGTTGTGCCACGTGCCCACGCACTACTTCTTCTACCACACTGCGTACAGTACGCACCCAGATAGACTATCGCACCGCGTACTGCCACTGTAGTCACGCACTCAGAAAGACTATCACGCCGCATACTTTTACTGTGCGTACGCACCTGAACCACTGTTGCGCTGTGCACCCACGCACCCCTTCTTCTTCTGCTTCGGCATACCCACGCAGTCACCCTTCTTCTGCTCTGCGTACCCACGCAGTTACCCTTCGTCTGCTCTGTGTACTTATGCAGTTCGCCTGTTTCTACTCTGTGTACCCACGCAGAGGCACCGTTAAACACCTGCGTACTTCTGATTAGGGCCGAATTTGTAGATCACCAATGTGCTTCAGTTAGTCGGATGCCTAGATCTGATTATGCGGTCGAGAGATCACCCTTCACAGATTCGCTTCCCACTTTACTTTCATATAGATCAAGCTTTTGAGATAATAACCCAATATTTCAAATCTTAAGATATTCAATTTGCAAAAGATGCTTAGCCAAGGGATCTCCTTTGCTTTATATAGGCAAGCTCCTCCTAAAATCATGGATCAATACCACGAGCCAAAACCATAATAACACAAATACCGCCGGCTAAATACCAAAGATAAAACATAAGAAACCCCACGTGTGCTTTTCTCTGCCTTGAAGTGAGTGCATTGTGGGTACGCACCTCCTGAACGGCTGACTTGCATGTTGGCCGCGGTCCTTTCACGGTGTACCTGCGGGTACGCATCTTCTGAACTGTTCTCCTGCGTACTTCTTAATTTTCAACATATTGAGAGCCTTGCCACGGGTGTTGCCATCAAGTACAACATCTGTAACATATAGCCATACCAGAAACATAATGCCAACATGTATGTTATGAGTATCCAATAAGTAAACATGAAAATCAAGATACATTGTACAAAACTCTTGAAAAATATTGAAAATGTTAGTACTTTTGTTGCAAATTTCCCTATAAAATACTAATTAGAAATATATATATATATATATAAGATACATTACATGTGTTATCAGAGTTGTAGGTTTTACATTGAGTCCTATGGGCCAAACTACAACTAAAAATTTAACGAAGTTAGTATTTGTGTTATACATAAATAAGAAGAAAAGAACATAGAAATGGAAGAAGAAATGAGGCAACTACCACACACTTGTAAACAGTATTTTACACTTGTAAAATATTATTGCAGATCTTTGATATCATATTTGGGGCGAATTCTTTGGAGTTCCCCCGCCCCTTTATAGTTGTTTTATGTATGATATCACATTGTTGTTATGTATATGTTATGGTTATCCCATATTGAATTTAATGTAATTATGTTGCATATATAATTGGAGAAACCTATAATAAAATTGAAGTGTTAGTAGTAAGTGTAGGTTGGGTTGAATAACTGAGAAAGGTGAAAACTCATTGGTGTTGCACATCACTCACAAGTGGACTCAAAGTTGCCACAACATGGGCCCATGATAGTTGGTATCAAAGCCTGTTTCAAAGGAAGTGGGTGACATAGAGTTGAGTAGTTGGTCGTAGTGTGACATAGTTTGGCAGGGACAAGGCAACAAAGTGAGGGTCAGGTTGAAAATTAGATTGTTTATATTCATGACACAGTCTTAAACTAAATTGACGGTGAACGCTAGTGATGAACCATAGGTAATATGTGAATCCATCATGAACATCAGGGGAGTTTTCATGAACAAAATGTTGGATCAAATTCATGTATTGAACATGAATATGGATGCAATTGAGGCAGAGAATGTCGAACTTAGGGATAATTTTAGTGAGTAGGGATAAAGTTATGCATACCTCAAGATGTGATATGAGTATCTTGAATGGATATATGTTTTATAAGAAGAGCTTCGGCATAAAATCACATGAAAAAGACCTTTGTCGACGCGTTTCGAACCAACTAGTGTGGTTCATTGTCAGGACAAGTTGAAGAAACATATCTAGCCTAGCATGCTAAATAGACTATGCAGAGACTCCAACGGATAATTAACGACTATTTTGGACCCTAAGTCAAGGTCAAAATTACATTAATAAATTAATTATTATTTTTATTTTAATAATCCTATTAATAATATATTACTCTAAAATAAGTAAACTTAGGTACAAATGGTACATGAGAGAATAATTAAAATTCTAAATGTTATTAAAATTATATAAATAAAATAAAATAAATGATTTATTTAATAATATCCATTCTTAGTCAAAAAATAAAGGTAATCGGTTGTTAGGATAGAAGTAAATGAGTACTAATATTATTAGGATACAAATAAATATATAATTTTAATGGTAAGTTTCAAGACTTAAGTTGCTCATTTGTTAATTTATTTATTAATATGCATAAGTTATGTATATGGTCAAAGAAGTGTTAATAATCATGAAGACTGTTTTAAAAATAAAGTTAATTTGTATCTAATTTATTAATTAAAATAATATACCTGCCAAGAACATCTATAGGATTGTTTATTACTTAATTTTAATTAGTTTATTACGATAATATATATATATATATGATAATATATATGTATCTATATATATATATATTATTTTATCAGAATATAATGTAAAATAGTTTAAAGATAGGAGAGATATCTATATTTAAATAAATAAATAAATACTTAGTAATAATGATAAAGATAAAACTATGAAAGAAAATAAAATTAGAACCAAGAATAAATAGTAACTAATTCCGTATTAATAATGACCTAATGAATGCATTAAATAATTAGATAATGTAAAAATCATACAACTACATCAAATCAAATAATTGGAATTATAAATAAATATATATATATATAATATATATATATTATATATATAATTATATATATATATATATATATATATATATATTAATATATAGATAGATAGTATTTATATATATATATAAAAGAAGCATATATCTAACATTAAGACGAAAGATAATCTTAATGATAATACTCAAAAACAGAAACGGGGGAGAATGTACAGCCGCTCGATATCTATAACGCGAATGAAGTCAAAGAAATTGAAGTTGAAAAGGCACAAGCCATGGATGAGATCGCAAATTTATAGAAGAGTCTTTATGAATCTCTCAATGAGATTATGATTTTGAAAAAGGCACTAGGGAAAGGTTCAATTGGCAAAGCTTCCCACATCAAGATTAAGGAACCAGATTCATATGATGGAATGAGAAGTGTGAAAACACTTGGAAAATTTCTATGGCATATGGAACAATACCTTGAATAGTTTGACCTTACATCGAAAGAGGCCAAGCTGAAGGTTGCTGCAAAATTCCTTACGAAGGATGCCAAGATGTGGTGGAGGTGAAGAGTGGATCAGATTTCCCATGGTGATGCTAAGGACACCTTGACTTGGGAAGAAATGAAGGAAGCATTCTTGGCTCATTTCAGCCCACAAGATGAGAGATGGGATGCATGAATGCAGGTTAATTACATCAAGAAAACCTGATCTGAAAATGGAATGTACTTGTTTAAGCGCGCAAGGTATCCATTTTCAATAATTTAAAATGTGAGTTATACACTCCAAGTGACTTCTAAAAAGGTGAAAACTTATTATTTCTTATACAGAGATAGACTGTAGGGGCATTCACTGGACATGGCACCTCTAAAGAAGGGATGAGTTCCAGAGGCTACCTGGCCCTCTACAGGCTCTGCCTAAAGAAATAACAAAGTAAACACTCAGAAGTCTTTAACATACACATACTTGAAGTTTGATGTCTTGCGGAATAAGACAAATAACTTTCTGCAACTGAATAGGTGAATATGTGTGTATGAAAGTTATGTATATTTGTTGTTTAACACTTTATATCAGTTTTGTTTAGCATATCATCTTCAAAAAATAAAGACATCAAAATGATAAAGCACTTCACCCCTTCTGGGCTACATCTGCTGGACCAAGCCTCTCCAATTAGGCTTGTCCTCTTGTATTAAAAATGCTACAAAGGCTAATACAATAATATGGGTGTCTCAAAAGACATATCTGACTGTAAATACAGAATCAGAAGATAGAAATTAGCTAAACATGCCCTTTCCCAAGCACTAAACAGTGAAATTGTACCTTATGCAGTACTTTCCCCAATTGGCCCTAGTGGCCCTTTAAACTTGCATGGAGAATTTCGAGGTGAAGATGACCTCAATTGGCTCTGAAACCTCTTCCATTAGACTCAGAAGGTTGAAAATAGCAGACATAGGCTTCTGAATCACCAAAAATAGATGAACATAGCCCCCAAACAGCTCAAGCACTAAAATGGCCCTAGTGGCCCTGAAAGCTTCCATGAAGCTAAACAGTGAGAAGAATGCCTCAACAGGAAAAATGAGATGTAGAAATAGATTCAGAATGCTGAAAAACTTCAAGAATGACCTTTGTTCCACATTCAATGGCTGCACAATTCCCAATGCAGCTCCCAAACTGATTTGGCCCTAGTGGCTCCTAGAACTTCCACGAAGCTAAAACACTTGCAAACGACCTCAGATGGCTGTGAAACCTGTGCCAATGGCTTCCAAAGGTCGAAGAGACCCAAAAAAAAAAATCGTCCAAAACGGACTTTCCTAGCCAAAGTTATGGCCATTTACTCCCAACTGCCAGTTGCCCTTGGAAAACTCCAGTTAACTTTAGTTGGAGCCAGTTAGGCCTGCCAAATATGGCGGCCTGCCCAAATTTGGCAGTCCACTGAACTTTCTGCCAACTGGACTGTCAGTTAACGGCCAGTAAATTCCGAATGTGATCACAAAAATCGGGCTGGTGGTTTGCATTGGATTTCGTGCCGACGATTAAGGGTTTAGGCCCACAGTTTTGGGTGATGGTCACGTGTATGGGGGGTTGGCCATTAGGGGTTGGCCCCCTTGGGGCTCCGCTCAAAGCAATTTTAAACTTCATAAAGTGTTTGTCCCAGACTATAAACAAGTTTTGCTTGTGTGGTGCAATGGTAAGGCGCTGCGTTTGTATATGGTAGGTCGCGGGTTCGATTCACAACCTAACCAAAATTTTAAACATATGCCCAAATATTGATGTCACCTTGGGCCACGTGGTGGCATTTGGGCTTGCCACATGGCAACCTGTGATTAGCTGCCCAAAAAGGAATATTCCAAGGAATATTCTATAGAATTTTTTTTTTTTTTGAAAAAAATTCAAAAATTAAGAGTCATTGGGTGATTTTGTTTTTGGCATAACTTTCTGATACGGTGACCGTTTTTTGAACTGTTTGCGGTGTTAGAATTAGGAGGTTGAGCTATATCTGGTCGTTTAGGTTTGAACCAGTTTTGAGCACTTTCATTTTTGACCATTTTACAACACTTGGTCCTGAGCTCCTGATCACACCTCCCAAATGAGAAGGCTTTTGGTCCCCAAAAGCTTACTGAATCTCTGAACTAAACTATACAACACTTGAGGAATAGAAATATCCTCTTCTGTTAAGCCAAAAGAACATATTGATGCCAAAATGTCCTGCCTTGCCAACTGTTGTCATGGCGACGTTTCGCTGCATAAGCCAAGTACTCGTTGAATCCTGACCAAGTTCTTTTTCCAGACAAATCTAAAATTGCAGGAACCAGCAATGAAACTTGCTGATATATGAGCTGAAATATTCCTCCGAACATGTGGGCTTGCCAACTGTCATGATGCCCATCCATGACACCTCCACTCCAAAAGAATAGTTGCCTCCCAAATGAGAAGGCTTTTACAAAGATGAAACACTTCATCATTTCTCCTCTTTACAATCTTGGAGATCAAATTAACTTTTTCCAAGTCAATATTACATTACATGCATGGTTAAAAACAAAGTAATTAACCCTTCAAGTTAATCACACATACATGTTTAAAATACAAGGAAATCATCATGATCCCTATGCTCATGCATATCATTCTCATGCATGCAGTTTATCTTTCAACTTTCTCTTAAGTACAATCAAAAGTACAATATCCTCGATCACATGTACATGTACTTTCAAAGCTGAAATGAATATAACTTTCGCTGCGATAGAGTGAGTCTCATACTCAGCTTTTCCATCCTACAACTTGCATTCCCTTAACAGAGAAATGCTTTCAATCAAAAGACATGCAACTTTAATTGGATAAGAATTCTAACCATTTTTTACCAATCCATTTCAAATGTGCTTCCCTTAACTGCACATTGATATCAACATGTGTATCATCCTGACACATATCAATGATGGAAAATTCCTTCCCATAATTGCCATACTCTTTCTCCCATTTCTTCAACTTTCATGGAAGCATTGTTGGATTTAGAGTCCAACACCTTTTAGCAGTATGTCCTTGCTTATGGCAGTAGGTGCAACACATGTGCATCCTCTTGACAGCATGATTTGCCTTGTCCAATGGAACTTTGGCTTCTTGCTTCCTTTCCTTCAAAAGTTTCCTGTATGTGGCCATTCTCTTCCAACATCTAGAAACATTATGGTTATCCAAACCACAAAAGGAACATGCAATTATTTTCCCATATCTATGTGGAAATTTACCATGCTTTACATGATCAAAGCAAATATGATTGAAATAAGATTTATACCTTTCTCTTTCACCTTTATTGCCTTCATGAGGAGGTGAATCAAATGAAGAAGAAGCTCCTTTTGGAACACCATCAATCACTTCAATGGTTTTAGAGCTTTCACAATTCTCTTGTTCAAGGGCACGCTTATGCACACCTTCTTCTTACAAGGTATGTTTCAAACTATTGCATTCCCCAAGAATACAATCTTTACCAACTTGAGGTAGGGAACTTGAAATGAAACTCTTTCCAGGAACTGTTTCAATTGTCTTCATGGCTGCTTTGGAACTTTCTCCATAAGATTGTCCATAACCAAGACACAAATTCTTAGGCCTTAACTCAACCATTATTGGCTCAACTATAACCTGTGCATGTTTGCCCAATCCTTTTCCTTCATATCCCATTTTGGACATCAACTTGGACCCTATGCCTCTGGTATGTTTCTCAAAATAACCAACACACTTTTCAATTGAGGAAATTGAAGACAAGTTTGAATGATTTACCTCATCCTCGTGCATTTTCTTGGACAAAGCTTCTTGAGCTTGAAGGAGTTGTTTCTCCATGTAATGCAGTCTTTAGAGAATTATTTCCTTCTCATCCTTCATAGCCAACAATTGTGCATGAAACTTAACACTTTCTCTTTGATCTTCAATGAGAATCTGCACCATGTCCTTCACCTTAATGAACTCATTCTTCATGTCATCATTGAAGAATTTTGTGAAGGAGGAAACTTCACTTGTGGAAGAAGTTGAAATTATGTAAATGGTCAATTAAACAAAAGAAACTTCCAAATAAGAGTTCTCAAAACTGTCAATCAAATGACAAGCTTTAACCAAATGTCAAACAAAAAACCCCTTCTTATTCAAGCAACCATTTGCAACAATAAAACAGTCAATCTCTTACACTACGTTAACACCTTTTGCACAAACAAATGCTCAACCCGAGCTCTAATACCATATGATCTAAAAATGGAATGTACTTGTTTAACGGTGCAAGGTATCAATTTTCCATAATTTCAAATGTGAGTTAAACACTCCAAGTGACTTCTAAAAAGGTGAAAACATCTTATTTCCTATACAGAGATAGACTGTAGGGGCATTCACCGGACATGTCACCTCTAAAGAGAGGATGAGTTCCAGAGGCTACCTGGCCCTCTATAGGCTCTGCCTAAAGAAATAACAAAGTAAACACTTAGAAGTCTTTGACATACACATACTTGAAGTTTGATGTCTTACAGAATAAGACAAATAACTTTCTGGAGCTGAATAGGTGATTATGTGTGTATGCTAGTTATGTATATTTGTTATTTAACACTTTATAGAAATTTTGTTTAGCATATCATCTTCAGCAAATAAAGACATCAAAATGATAAAGCAGTTCACCCCTTTTGGGCTACATCTGCTGGACCAAGCCTCTCCAACTAGGCTTGTCCTCTTGTATTAAAAATGCTACAAAGGATAATACAAGAATATGGGTGTCTCAAAAGACGTATCTGACTATAAATAAAGAATCAGAAGATATGAATTAGCTAAACATGCTCTTTCCCAAACACTGAACAGTGAAATTGTACCTTATGCAGTAATTTCCCCAATTGGCCCTAGTGGCCCTTTAAACTTGATTGGAGAATTTCGAGGTGAATATGCCCTCAATTGGTTCTGAAACCTTTGCCATTAGACTAAGAAGGTCGAAAATAGCAGACATAGGCTTTTGAATCACCAAAAATGGATGAAAATAGCCCCCAAACAGCTCAAGCATTGAAATGGCCCTAGTGGCCATGAAAGCTTCCCTAAAGCTAAACAGTGAGAAGAATGTGTTAATAGGAAAAATGAGTTGTAGAAATGGGTTCAAAATGCTAAAACCCTTCAGGAATGACCTTCATTCCACATTCAGTGGCTGCACAATTCCCAATGCAGCTCCCAAACTGATTTGGCCCTCGTGGCTCCTGGAAATTCCACGAAGCTAAAACACCTGCAAAAAAATTCAGTTGGCTGCGAAACCTATGCCAATGGCTTCAGAAGGTCGAAGAGAGACAAACAAACAAAAAATTCGTCCAAAACAGACTTTCCTAGCCAAAATTATGGCCATTTACTTCGAACTGCCAGTTGCCTTGAAAAACTCCAGTTAACTTTAGTTGGAGCCAGTTAGGCCCGCCAAATATGGTGGTCCGCCAAACTTTCCGCCAACTAGACTGTCAGCTAACGGCCAGTAAATTCCGCATGTGACCGTAAAAATTGGGCTGGTGGTTTGCATTGGATTTCCTCCCGACGGTTAAGGGTTTAGGCCCACATTTTTAGGTGACGGTCACGTGTATGGGGGGCTGGCCATTAGGGGTTGTCCCCCTTGGGGCCCCGCCCAAAGAAATTTTAAACTTCATAAAGTGTTTGTCCCACACTCTAAACAAGTTCCGCTTGTGTGGTGCAATGGTAAGGTGCTGCGTTTGTATATGGTAGGTCGCGGGTTCGATTCACAACCTAAACAAATTTTTAAACATATGCCCAAATGTTGATGTCAACCTGGGCCATGTGGCAGCCTCTGGGCTTGTCACGTGGAAACCTGTGATTGGCTACCCAAAAAAGAATATTCCTTGGAATATTTTGTAGAATATATATATATATCTTGAAAAAAATTCAAAGATTAAGAGTCATTGGGCAATTTTGTTTTTGGTGTAACTTTCTCATACGACGACCATTTTTCGAACCGTTTATGGTGCCGAAATTAGGAGGACAAGCTCTATCTATTCATTCAGGTTTGAACTAGTTCTGAGCACTTTCATTTTTGACCATTTTATGGCACTTGGTCCTGAGCTCCTGATCAAAACCAAAAGTATACAAGCTTATCAACAAGAATTTGTGAGTGTGATCTTGGAGTTAAATGACATGGCAAAGAAAGACAAGGTTTCAAACTTCATTTTTAGATTGAAACCTTAGGTATGCAGTGAGGTGAAGAGACAGAAGATAAAAAACTTGAGCAGGAATTTTCTATGGTTGATAGATTGGTAGACCATTACAACAAAAGGACCAAGGAAAAGAAGAAGATGCCTAATAAACTAAAGGAGAGATATAAAAGGATGATGAGGTGAGAATAGGTGTTAAACCAAAGGGAAAGAATCCTTTTAATTATTGGTCGTTCGAAGGTGACCATACAATCAATAATTGTCCTCGAATATCGAAAGTTGTAGCTATTACATAGATAGATGGGAAGAGGAAGGAACCAATGGTTGGATGCTGCAAATTTTGGGTGCTGAAACGGTAATGAAGGATATACAAAAGTGTGATTCTGAGAGAAACAAATTGGAGTATGTTGAGATAAAGGTTGGGCAAGGCACATTACTTACCATGATGGAAAATAGTGCAACTCATAACTTCAAGAGAGAGGAAGCAACATGAAAAGTTGGATTGAATTTCATTCCAACTCAATCTTGTCTCAAGGTAGTGAAATATCCACCAACCCAAGTGATTGGAGTGGCAGAGCACATGGAGGTGAAGATTGGTGAATAGTTAGGCAAATTTGACTTCACAATCGTGCAGATATATGACTATGAAGCAGTTTTTGGGATATAATTCATGAAGCAGTTTGAAGCAATGATCGTTCCACATTTGAGGAAGATCTATATTTACAATGGAAGGGATGACATACCATTGAGTGTCGTGCTCATGACATCGATGAACAACGAGTGTAATATAACAATGAAAGGTTTAGAAGAAGTTAAACAAAACAAATAATTCTATGAGAGGCTGAGCCGAATGGAGGAAAAAATCATGGAGCAAGCAGAGGTCATAAGAGAATTGCTGGATAGCTATCTTGATTTGACAAGAAGGTTAGAGGAAATGGAAGAGTGCATGAATTCAAACCAACGAAAGGAGGATTAAGAGGCATACATGTAGAGATTAGAGGAGGAGAATGTTGGTAGTAGGATCAAGATGTTGGAGAAAAATGAAGATGGGGATGGAAGGCCATCAACCTTACCAGACCCACCATCTTTTTGAACTTAGAAAGGAAGATGGGCTCATTTTCATCTTCTTAGGACAATGAGACCCCTTGAAGTGATGAGCATACCATGAGGCGAGACAGGTAGGAGGATCATATGAAAACATGATGTGATGACAATTGTGATGATGTTAGATTGACGCATTCTTGTGGAGCAGGTGATATGATCGGATTAACTACCCGACTAGTCACCATCATGAGGGGTACCAAAACAAGATGTTCTAAAGAATTTGCGACGAGACATGGGCATGGAGCAGGTCATAGGAAGAGCTATCTGGTTACCACAATGGAGATGATGTATTTGGATAAAGTGAGTTTGTGAGGATGGTTTTGTCAAGGGTGATAAAATTTTTAAAGTGGGGGAGGATGTTAGGACCCCGAGTTGGCAGTACAACCAACAGGCACACATGACCGCCCACAAACATGGAGAGAGGTAAAAAAGTGTAGAATTGAGTTGAGCAAAGAGCCCATGATGAGCGCGCCCGCATGAAGACATGGCATCCACCTATGCAATAAGGCAACTTGGTGACATGGGCATTGGAAAGCAAGTTGTAAGGTGTGTGCCTTGAGCACACCCACATGGAGGTGGGGCACCTGATACAAAACCAAATGTCATAGGGAGGAGAGCACCCGCACATAGGGAAAGCACACCAGGCAGAGCTTGGTCCATCTCTCCATCATACACATTATAGTGCCCCGCAACATGGGGTGCCTGGGAAATGCCGACATGACTAAGTGGAGACAAAGATGTGGGGCAACAACGTTGTGCGACACAAGCATGAAGCGGTGAAGGATTGGCATGCAGACCAAGCAAGCACCCACCATACTATTGGTCGGCCAAGATGATTGGAAAACATGTCAAGTAGACCCAAGTTGGATGAGGGTTATTTACCACAAAGGAAGGATTGTATAAGTAAGATGAACGATCATTTGAACAAGGAATTTGAACTAAGTAAGCAAGTTGACCAATATCACAGAATGCACTTGGAAACCTATGATATCACAAAAACGAGGAATTCACACCAAGAGTATGAAAGAGACATAGAAAATGTGACAGACAAGTTGAGGCTCACCTAGTGAGATTGAAAAATAGTTAGAGTTAAGTCTTTTGGGTCTGGGCATAATTTTGAGGTTTCTAGTTGGTCACATTGTTTAGGCAGAAGTTGCACTATCTAGTAGGGGTAATGACAGGCTACACGACTTGGGAAATACCAAGTGGACTATTCGTTGGTGCAACGAGGTAACTACCACTCTCTTGTAAATTGTACATTACACTTGTAAAATATTATTGCATAATCTTGTATAATATTTGGGGTGAACTATTGGGAGTTTCCAATTTTTTTTGTGAACGATATCACATTGTTTTTCTGCATGCGTTATGGTTATTGCACATTGAATTTAATTGAAGCTAATGTAATTCCACTACATATGTAATTGGAGGAAAAATTAAAATAAAAACTAAGTGTTGGTAGTAGGTGTAGTCTAGGTGGAATAAACGCAAAAAGTGAAAACTCATCAGTGTCACACAACACTCACAAGTGGACTTAAAGTCACCACAACATGGGGTTGTGACACATCCACTACCACTATAACATCTAGGTGCAACTGCATAGCCTCAAGCATGACACATGAGTAAATTGAGGATTAAACCTATGACTCACATGGCGGCATGAATTCCTTAGTAGTGCATTCACTCGCGAATAGGCGACACACCTGAGGGTTACTTCTAATATTATGCTTAATTGGATATAGATTTTTAATATGTGTGTGTGTGTGTGTGTGTGTGTGTGTGTGTGATATATATATATATTATATATATAGAGAGAGAGAGAGAGAGAGAAGATATTTCATTTATATTAATACTTCTTAGTTAATACTATGTTATTATTCTTTATTATGTTTAAATTGATGACCCTTTCAATTATGTTTTATTATATTTTTTTATTCTTTGTTATTAAAATTTGTGAATTTCTTTAAGATAAATTTAGTAATAATAATTTTAGTATAATTAATAAGTTTTTGAACTTTACATAAAATTTGATGAGTTAATTATATGTCATTATTCATCTTATTACGATCCATACTTTAGAATGTGATTTTTACTAAATATTTTCTGAATACAATATGAATCACAAAAAACCTTAATTTAGAGATAATATACACTTATATATCACCAACCTAGATCCATCTTAAGTGGGGATGCCAAGAGCGAAGAGGAATTAAATCTCTTTTCATTCTAAAATATGTTTAAATATCGAGAGATTTGATCCATATTGGTGCTTTTGGTAGTTTCGAAGTTAAGATAGATTTGAGTTGGTTTAATTTCTTCCTTCAAATCAAATATATTCCACATAAAAGCCAAGGGTCAATACTCATAAATATGGAGCTCAAAAACTATTAGTAACTTGACCAAGTCAAGTTTACCTTATTATTTATTTTAATTTTAATTTATTCTTGTTTTAACCCTCTTGGTGCTTTTGGTAGTTGTCGAGTTAAGATAGATCGAGGTTGGTTTAGTTTCCTCCTTCCAATAAACTATATTCCACATGAAGGCCATGGGTCAATAGCATGAGTTCTCGTAAACCTCGAGTTGAAAAACTACTAGTAACTTGACCAAGTCAAGTTTACCTTATTATTTATTTTAATTTTAATTTATTCTTGTTTTAATCCTCTTGGTGCTTTTGGTAGTTGCCGAGTTAAGATAGATCTAGGTTGGTTTAGTTTCCTCCTTTGAATAAACTATATTCAACATGAATACCATGGGTCAATACCATGCGTTCTCATAAACCTGGAGCTCAAAAACTACTAGTAACTTGACCAAATCAAGTTTACCTTATTATTTATTTTAATTTAAAGTTATTTTTGTTTTAACCCTCTTGGTGCTTTTAATAGTTCTGGAGTTAATATAGATCTAGGTTGGTTTAATTTCCTCCTTCAAATAAATTATATTCCACATGAATACCATGGGTCAATACCATGCGTTCTTATAAACCTGGAGCTCAGAAACTACTAGTAACTTGACCAAGTCAAATTTACCTTATTATTTATTTTAATTTAAAGTTATTTTTGTTTCAACATAAAATTATTCTATGGTCAACATTTGAACCTACTAATAAGATTCATCTTAAAGAACAAAATTATTATTAAATTAATCAATAAAATATTATATTATTTAAAATTTTTTAATAAATAAAATAAATAATAATAATAAAATTATTATTATTATTATTATTATTAATATTATAATTTAACATTAATATGTTGAAACTTCACATAAATAATCTTTTTTCCATACTAAATTAGAAAATACTCATAAATATAATAAACTCAAATATTAAAAAAAAATACATCCACCCACACTACCAATATAATTTAAATCTTAATAAATACAAAATAATAAATACTATATCCACTTAACCATATAAACAAATAGTTCCTCCCCTACTTTACCCACTCATAGTAACAAGAATAAATCAATGTAGAACTACCCAATGATAATGGTTTTATATGTAAGATATATTTCCCATCCCATGAGCTTATTTAATTTATATATATATTTTTGATATAGCTAAATTAATAATTTAAAATTATAATGGAATCTTCAACCGCGTTGTTTAAAAATTAAAAGCCAATTATTCACATCTCCACGATGTAAGATTCGCAGATGGTTTACATAAATCCACGGAAAACTCAAAGACACGATTAAAGTTTTGACCACATCAATATACCACAATGTCAGAATAAAAACTCAACTGGTTACTCAGTTGCAAAATCCCCGGCATGTTTCAGCTCCAATCATTTCTGATCGTCTCAAAATAAACAGTCAAACCCCCTCTCATTTCTTTTGCTATTCAAACCCCTCTCGGTATGTTCTTTTTATTTGGAATGTTATAAATTTGTTATACACTAGTCTGCTATTAGCATTTTGAAAATGGAGTATTTTCGTTGGAAAGAATTGCCACAGGATATACAGGAGAAAGTATTGGCACGACTCCCTCTCCCATGCATTGGTAGATTTCGCAGTGTGTGTAAAAAATGGAATAACCTGCTTTCATCCACAAGATTTGTAACAACTCTATGGGCCCAAACCCCTGCCCACAGAAACCCATGGCTCGTTGCCCTCTGTTGGCTCAATGTCGTTGAATTTTGTCCGTCATACAACTTCACCACGAAGACATGGGAGAAGCCCTTCTCATTTTCCTTCCTACGGGAGAAGGCAGCTGCTATAGCCGGGGGTTTTCGTGTCGGGCTTTGTCATATGTCATCAGCCGCAGGTCTATGTATAGTGGACCTAATGCCACTAGGTTTAAGAAGTGAAACATTGCCCATAGAAGAAAATTTTCTTTGCAACCCAATAACACGAACATTCCTGAAACTTCCGAATATCCCATCCAGGAAGAGCATAGTCATAATGGAAGGGGAGGGAAACACCTACAAAATTGTGGCGTTCAGTGAGTCGGGTGATGGCGGGCATATAGTGTCCATTTATGATCCCTCTCAAAAGATCTGGACAATGGTCGGACAACTGCCCAGCAATTTGAAATTAGCTGAAGGAAGAATGGTTGCCTCCAAGAGTTCTGTCTATTCTTTGGTGTGTATGGAAAGCTACGGGTATGGCATTGTGGGCTTCAATATCGGAGATGGCACGTCCAATATAATACCGTTGCCGAAATTGATTGATACCAACCCTCAGTTTTTCGCCTGTCGAGGACGGCTGCTACTTGTGGATACGTCCACATCGACGGTCAAGTTGAAGTGCACGATGAGCATGAGTTCCAAGACGAGTCTGCAGAGCAGCTCCAGGACGAGTTCACAGAGGAGCGGCAAGATGAATGTGCAGAGGACTTTCAAGATGAGTTTGCAGATGACCTCCAGGATAAGTCTGCGTTTGAAAATGAAGTTGAATATGAGTTCGAGGATGAAGCTAAATTTGACAATGAGTTCGCGGATGAGCTCCAGGAGCAGTTTCTTATTTGGGAATTACAAGAGAATATGGCTTCTTCCTCCAATTCCTCTCCCTCTTCATGCTGGAAGGAGATTGCAAAGATGCCTTCATCAGTTTGCAAGAAGCTGAGTAATAATATGATCACAAATTGGCTAGTCTATCTTGAGTGCGTAGGAGCAGGGGATTATGTGGTTTTTTCCATAGTTTCAAGAAATGAGATTTTCTATTATGATTTGAGCCAGCAGTTATGGGGATCTTTTCATTTCCAATCAGAGAGTGACCGTGCGAGTCTCTTTGCATTTGAACCAAGGCCGGATGTTAAGGTAGAGTAATCCTGACCCTAAAAGGATAGACTAGAATGGGTAGTCTTACTAATATGGCTGGATTGAGACTCGAGTTTTCTTAATTTTATTATACATTAGTCTTATGGATCGCTAGTTTGTGAATGTAGTGGTGCCGATTAGCTTGTAAATTTAGAAAGATGGTTGTAAGGATTAGGGTTGTAGTTGTAAATTGCCTCTAAGGTGATAACATTGAATTTGTTTGGTTGTCCTTCAATTATATAGCCTTTGTGTTGTTTGGAGTTAGTTAGTTTGTTTTGTGGTGCCTTTGAGGTACATGTTGAAGACAAGTTAGTGTGTACTGTAATGGTTTTGCTTCTTGTTAGAATAGTTTTGATATTTATGATTATGATGTTGAGTATTTATGAAATACCAATTTTTAGTGGGATGTCAACATTTTTTTATTGTAAGAATAAATGTTGGTTTAGTTGTTTGACATTCTTTGTCATCGTAATTTCTTGGTGATAAGGTGGTTTATGTTGACACAATTGTTATTTAAGTTATCTGTTAATTATTGTTCTAAGTTTTATTTAGAACTTCTTGTGGTGCATTTTCAACATTGCACATAATGTGGTTTTCGTTAATATTTAGAGCTTCTTGTCATGCATTTTCAACATTTCACATAATGTAGTTTTTGTTAATATGTATCAATAATTTTTTTGAAAAGATTACTCGATTTAGTTAATTTGTGAAGGGTTATGGATTTGATGGTTCCATTATCTTGTGACTTCAATTCCATGCTATTTTTCAGTATAATTATTTTTGATGATGATCTTTATGAAAATTAAGTTTCATAGTTTGCATTGTTGAGTTTCACATTGGTTGCAGATAAATAATAAATGTTGCACTTAGATCGATTTCAATATCAACAAAAATGTTTGTAATTGTATAGTGTTACTCAACTTTTTGGGGAGGGAGAGATGGGAAGGGAGAGACAGGTCTACATTACATTAGTCTAAGAAAAATTGAAAAAAAAAATTCAATATTTTTAAAAGTAGGCCAGCTAATATTGTCCATATAAACTGATAGTTAGACAAAAAGCTTGCTCAATCATGAACAATCAATCTTCAGCAGCTTGAGTTTTTCAATCTTGCTTGCTCTATCCTCAAGTGTGGAGTTTTGACTGTGGAGACAAAATAATAGAAACTATGAGATGGCATAAGTTTTTGTTTCAGGTGTACTTGAGTTTTTCAATCTTGCTTGCTCTGTTCGCCAGGGCCAAATGAATTTCATCATGGGCGTGGAGTTTTGACCGTGGAGACAAAATAATCGAAACTATGAGATGGCATACTTTTTTGTTTTAGGGGTAGGAAAGCATCACTGTATGTAAATTTCCTATTTCAAAAAGTAGTATTTTTTAGATAGGTGTCTATGAAAAAAATTGTTGTGTATGGAAATTAGTTATGTGGTTTCTTCGATTATGTGTTCAAGCTCAAACTTTTTTTCTAGCTTGCTTGGGGAGCACATGTAGTTACAATGGAATATAGGTTTTGAGTGTCCACAAAAATCTAAGAGTGACAAGGGTACATCTTAACATAGATGAGAATCGAGGGCCTCCATAGGAAAATAATGAATAATATAATCTCACTGCTGAGAGTGGTTCATTTGACACCATAACGCTGGGTTCTAATATAATCCAAACACTAATTTCAAGGAATGCAAAAAACATCAAACAAATGATATTACAGTTTTTAAAAGGAGTACGTTGGAAATAATAATCCCAACCACTAGAATAAATAGCCTAACAACAACGATACTTGTCAACGATACTTGTCAGACGTATCTGACAGTAGCGATACTTGTCAGAGGTATTTTTCACTGAAAATTAATAATCCCAACCACTAGAATAAATAGCCTAACAGCAACGATACTTGGAAAGTAGCGATACTTGTCAGAGGTATTTTTTGCATGTTGAGTCTCTGTTCGAAGATGAATGGACTGAAGCCAGGCGTGAACCATTCTAAAACACAACAAGGACTTTAAAGCAGTCAATGTACTTTGGTAAATAGATATGGGCAATCATTCACACTCCAAAAACACTTGCATGATTTTGATCACACTCAACAAAAACATCATATTAATTTTGCTCCGTTATGAATTAAGTGTAAAATTGTATGTTGAGTTATATATAAATGTAAAAATCATTTTGTAATGGGTTAGAGAGTAAGAGGTTAGAGAGAAGGAGAGCCCAAGTCTCTGGGGAGAAAATGGCGGAGCAAATTTTGGTGGGCACGTGAAAACAACAGTTACAGTGTTTTACTGTGTGTTATTCTTGTGAAATTTTAGTTTTTACTTAGTGAATGAGCCACAACCCCATGTGAATATATTTTCATGTCTTAGAATATAATACTAAGTTTTTATTGTGTTGCTCTAAACCTACTTTGTCATTTTTTCCGTGAGTAAATATTATTCATAAGTCTCTGAAATAGCTATTCAAGCAAGCATGAGACACCCTCCACATAGCCTGCCAAGGCATGGCAAAAGTCAAGACAACAAAACTGCAAATGTTGAGGAGAGATTTTGAAACACTTTGTATGAAAGAGTCTAAGAATATAGACTCATTTTTTACACATGTAAGTGGGATGGTTACTCAAATCAAGTCTCATGGTGAGACACCTGAGGAAAGGAGAATAATTGAAAAAGTTTTGAGAAGTTTCCTAGCAAGGTTTAAGGCTATTGTTGTGGCCATAGAAGAGACAAAGGATCTCTCACAATTCTCAGTGGATGAGCTTAATGCATCATTGATTTCTCATGAACATACACTGAATAGAGAAGCAAGCTCCTCATTAGAGCATGCCTTCAAGACACAAGTATCATTTCGTCAAGGTTGAGGTAGAGGAAGATCATATGATAGAGGAAGAGGTAGAAGCCCACACAAAGGTGGATGAATCAGCCCCTCAAGCTCAAATGGAAGAAGTAGCAGTCAAAATCCAAGTCAAGGCCCAAGCCAAAATCAAGCATGAGGTTAGAGGTATGATAAATCTCAAGTTAAATGTCATTATGCAAATGAATATAGAAAGAAGCAATATGACATTAGTAACAAACCAAGTGTAAATTTCACAAAAGTAAACAGAGCCATGATAGCATGTGTTTAGCTTGTAATGTAGCACAAGAAAAACAGAGTGATATATGGTATCTAGATTCAGGGTGTAGCAACCACATGACAAAAAACATAGAAATGTTTTCTGATTTAGATGAAAGTGTGAAATTTGGAGTGACATTAGGGACTGATAGCAAATTCTCTGTCATGGGAAAAGGAAGAGTTAATATCCTAACAAAGAAGGGCAAGAAGAAATACATCTTAGATGTTTACTTTGTCCCCGTTCTAAAACATAATCTCATGAGCATTGGACAACTAATGCAAAAAGGCTACAATGTCTTCTTCAAAAATGATGTGTGCACAATTTTGGATAGGCATCTAAGTAGACAACTAATTGTAAAGGTTCAGATGACAAACAATAGAATGTTTCCCCTAAAAATGGTATCACATTTGCAGAAGGAAGGTGCACAAGCACAAATATCTATGAACTCACGAGAAGATGGAAGAAAAGAAGCAGTTGTCACACAAGTAAACTTTCAAGCATAGGTAAAAGATGAAAACTAGTTATGGCACTTTATATTTGGACATCTCAACTTTGGAGGTTTGAATTTGCTGCATAAGAAAGACATGGTGAAGGGTTTACCACTCACAGAAAAACCAGACAACATATGTGAAGGATGTATCTTCGGCAAGAAATATAGAGAGACATTTCCAGCTGGAAAGTTAATAAGGGCAAAGGCACCGTTGGAAATTGTCACTCATATTTATGTAGACCAATACAAACACTATCAATTGGTGGCAACCACTATGTATTGACCTTCATAGAGGACTACGTAAGGAAGACATGGGTCTTTCTCCTAAAACAGAAAAGTGAAGTCTTGGAACGCTTTCACCAATATAAGGCTCTTGTTGAAAAGCAAAGTGGACACTACATCAAAGTCCTTAGGGCTAATAGAGGTGGATAATACATCTCAAATGAATTCCTTCGATTTTGCAGGGAACATGGAATTCACAAGCAATTTACAACAAGATACACACTCCAACAAAATGGTGTGGCAGAAAGGAAGAATAGGACCATTATGGAGATGGCAAGGAGGATGTTGAAGGCAAAGAATTTTCGAAATGACTTTTGGGCTAAAGTTGTCGCTTGTGCAGCATTTATCTTAAATAGATGTCCAACCAAAAGTGTCCAGAACATTGTTCCTGAGGATGCATGGAGTGGAAGAAAACAAAATGTCACTCACATGAGAGTTGTTGGATGTGTGGCGTATGCAAATGTCCTAGATGAGTTAAAGAAGAAGTTGGACAACAAGGGGGAGAAATGTATATTTTTTGGATACAATGATGAATCCAAGGCATACAAGCTCTACAATACATCAACCAAGAAGGTCATAATCAGCAGAGGTGTGAAATTCACAGAAGAGGAAGCATGGGATGGAAGTTTAGAGAAGACAATCAATGTCAAAGGATGTATACCACATGAGGATGGAGAGGAACTAACAGCAGCAAGTAATTCCTCAACACTGACTCCCTCTACTCCTATTCAAGTGCAACAAAGTAGGCAACAAGCAATGGCATCAACAAATAATAGGATAGTTTCACACAATCAAGCATGTGCTTCTCCAAGCACACCCGCGAAGCGCAACACCAAGTGACATGTCAAGCCCATCTTCAACAAGCACAAGAAGACCAAAATTCATAAATTTAAATGAAATTTATGAGCAAAATGAAGTTGATAGTAACACAGGTCTCAATTCCTTATTTGCATTATTTTGTCATGTAGATGACCTAATCAACTTTGAAGATGCAGTCAAAGAAGAAAGTGGGTTGCGGCAATGGAGGAAGATATAGAAGCAATAGAAAGGAATGACACATGGGAGTTGGTGAGCCTTCCGAAAGGAAAACATGTCATTGGAGTGAAATGGGCCTATAAGACCAAAAGAAACATTGAGGGAAAGATTGAAAGGCACAAAGAAAGGCTAGTTGTCAAAGGATACAAGCAACAACATGGAAGAGATTACACAGAGACGTTCGTGCCAGTCGTGCGGTTGGAGACAGTGCATGCAGTTGTGGCAATTGTCGTGCACCATAAATGGAGAGTGTATCAAATGGACGTAAAATCAACGTTCTTGAATGGAGTTGTGAAAGAGTAAGTGTATGTTGTGCAACTTCTTGGTTACGAGATTGAAGGCCAAGAAGACAAAGTATATCAGTTGAGGAAAGCTCTTTATGGGTTGAAGCAAGCACCGCGCGCATGGTACAACAGGGTAGATACTTACTTTTTTGAAAATGGTTTTGACAAATGTGATGGTGAGCCTACTCTCTACATCAGAGAGAGCGAAGGTAAGATTCTCATTGTCATCTTATATGTAGATGATTTGATTTTTACAAGCAATGATGATTTCCTCATCGCCGTTTTCAAACAATTCATGGAGAGTGAATTTGAAATCACTGACTTGGGATTGTTGAGATATTTTTTGGGCATAGAAGTGAAGAAAACAGAAAATGGCATTTTTTACTCTCAAGCAAGGTATGTGGCAGAAATTTTAAAGAGGTTTAAAATGTAGAACAAGTGTGCACCAACTCCAATTGTCATAGGGTTGAAGTTGAGCAAAGACGATTGCAGCAGCAATGTCAATCCAACATTAGACAAAAGTATGATAGGAAGCTTGATGTATTTGACTACCACTAGGCCAGATATAATGTATGCAGTAAATTTGGTGTCAAGGTTCATGGAGACACCTAAGGAGACACATTGACAAGCAGCGAAAAGGATTTTGAGGTATGTTAATGGGACAAAATAGTATGGCGTTTTGTACACAGCAACAAGTGATTTCAGGTTGGTTGGTTACACTGACAGTGATTGGGCAAGCAATTTCGATGACAGAAAGAGCACGTGAGGATATGTTTTTCATTTGGGTTCTCGAGCGATTTCATGGGCCTCCAAGAAGCAGCCAATAGTTTCACAGTTAATAGCAGATGTTGAATATGTCACAACAACAACAACAATGTGTCACTAAATTTGGATGAGAAGGATGTTGAGGGATCTTCATCATGACCAAGAGGGCATGACAACTATTCTTTGTGACAACACCTCAACAATTGCATTGTCAAAGAATTTTGTCTTCCACAAAAGGACCAAGCATATTGGTGCTAAATATCATTTTATTAGAGAGTTGATTAAAAATGTTGAAATTGTGTTGCAGCACTCCAGGTCACAGGAACAATTTGTTGACATCTTCACAAAGCCATTGACATGTGAAAGTTTTGTTTATCTCAAAAACTATTTGGGAATTGTAAATTGCGGCAATTGTTATTAAGGGGAAGTGTTGGAAATAATAATCCCAACCACCGCAATAAATAACCTGACAGCAACGATAATTGTTAGGCATATTTTTGCAGGTTGTTTCTTTGTTTTGAAGATCGAAGGACTGAAGCTAGGTGTGAACCATTATGAAACAACAAAATCATATTAATTTCGCTCTGTCATGAATTAAATGTAAAATTCTATGTTGAGTTATATATGAATGTAAAATTCATTTTGTAATGGGTTAGAGAGTAAGACGTTAGAAAGAAAGAGAGCACATGTCTCTCGGGAGAATATGGTGGAGCAAATTTTGGTTGGGCGTGAAAAGAACAGTTACAGTGTTTTACTATGTGTTATTCCACCTCAAATTTTAATTTTTACTTAGTGAATGAGCCGCAGCCTCATGTGAAGGTATTTTCATGTTTTACAATATCATACTAAGTTTTCATTGTGTTGCTCCAAACCTATTTTGTCATTTTTACAGTGAGTAAATATTATTCATAAGTCTCTCAAATAGCTCTGCCTCATTTGAATGCATTTTTATGTTTTACAATATAATACTATGTTTTGATTGTGTTGTTCCAAACCTGCTTTGTCATTTTTGCGGTGAGTAAATATTATTCATAAGTCTCTCAAATAGCTCCGCGGTGGGCCAAATCCAAGTTTGTGAAATAGCTTTGTGGTGCTTGAAGGTAGTTGCCCGAAATCAGCTCCATAGCTGCATGAAAATAGCTTCGCGAAAGTAGCTTCGCAAAAGTCAAAAACCTCTACCCTCTGCAAAAATTAAATTTACTAAATTTTTATAATAAAGTAATGTTATATATATATATATGAATGATCAAACTCGTTGCACTCTTCGAGGATATACGTCCCTAGTTCTCAGGGAA
>APFE031176800.1:32480-89837 GCA_000404065.3 Pinus taeda
GCCTCAGCTAATAATTCTCAATTCACAACACTATATTCAGCAACATTGTTCATTGTACAACCTAGACAAACCCCTTGAATGTCTACTAACTCACCATGAGGATCGTAGATCACCCATGCCGCAGATGACAAGCTGTGTGTACTGCGGGAAGCACCATCAGCGAAACCAACGTAAGGCGATCCAGACATTTGTTCAAGAAGAAAAAGACACAATAAGCGACAATCATGCTGACATACCAAGATAAAAATATAAAAACATGCACACACAACACACTTGTTGAAAGCACACGTATGTACAAAAAGAGAGTGCCTGGACACATGCATAGTATTTTTTAAGATAAAGCCCATTTCGAGGCTTATCCAGGGGATTGCCTTCATAATCAATAAGCTCGTAGGCGCCTTTTTGCAAAACTCTTTTCACAATGTAGGGCCCATGCCACATAGGCTCGAATTTTCCTGCCCTCAGCTTATCGTTAGCTTGATCGTAGAGCAGTACTAGGTCTCCCTCAATGAAAGAGCGGGGATTAACAGTATTATCGAAGTGAGTTTTCACTCGCTTCTTCTGAGCTTCAATAGCCAAGGAGGCTAGACGACGAGTCTCATCCAGCCGTTCTAAGTAAAGAAGACGCTCTTCTACTGGAGTAGTATCAGGGAGCAATTTGACGGCTATCTTTAATGTAGGAATCTCACACTCAATAGGAAGGGTTGCCTCCAGTCCATAAACTAACTAAAAGGGAGTGAAACCGGTGGCGTCCTTCACTGAGGTACGGTAGGCCCACAAAGCAAAGAACAACATCATATGCCAATTGGACTTATGCATGCCAACAGTTCGTTGAAGCATCGTGACCAAAACCTTGTTCACGGCTTCCACTTGACCATTTTCCTGAGGATAGTACGGAGTCGAACTACCATGCTTAAGGCCCAACTGGGTTGTTAACTTGGTCATCATGTGATTGCGAAAATGCTTTCCGTGATTAGTGATGATGGCTTGGGGTACTCCGAACCGCGAAATAACATGGTTGAACAAAAACTGCGCCACGGTGTGACCATCTTCTGACAATGTAGGCATCGCCTCGGCCCATTTCGTGAAATAATCAACAACAATGATGATGTACCCATGCCCCCCGGTCGAGCGAGGTTTACAGGTCACATAATCGATGCCCCATTTGGCAAAAGGGCCGACGGTTACAATGGGGTGCAGTGGAGCAGGGGGTGCACACATCTTCTGTTGGTAAATCTGGTGCTCATGACACGAACGGACAGCAAGAATGCAATACTTGAAAATGGAGGGCCAGAAATAGCCAGCACTTAGGATTTTCTGTGCAGTGGTATATCCAAACATGTGACCACCACACGCACCACAGTGGCAGTCATTCAAAACTCTCTCTGCTTCTTCAAGAGTCAAGCATCGGTGAAGAACGGAATTAACACTGAGACGGTACAGGGTGTCCCCAATGATGCAATATGGTTGGGCTTGATGTCGGATCCGTCAACGAGCATCCTTGGAGGTCTCAGGACGGAAGGAGGACGTTTGCAAGTAAACAATAATATCCCCGTACCAGGGATTGAGGGTGCTAATGAGGAAGAGAGTTTCGTTTGGAATGGAATCCTCCAACTGAGAGGAGGTAGCGGTAGATGGAAAAGAACACAATAACTCGGTGAAGACAAGTGATTTCTTACACTTGGCAGCAGTAAATTCCAAGTCAAACTCTTGGAGGATGACTATCCACTTTGAGTATTTTCCCCCCAGCAATTGGTGTGACAGAATGTAGGTCATAGGGTTGCAATTAGAGATCACGGTCGTGGTACGCAACAAGATGTAATGACGGAAGCGTTGCACAACACAAACACCGACTAGTGCCAACTTATCGACATAAGCACATCGAGATTCTGTGTCTAAGAAATTGCAGCTAAGGTAATAGAAAACGTGTTCAGTGCCATCATCGTCATCCTGAACCAGAACCATACCAATGGTGGTGTCAGCAACGGCCAGATACAACGTGTAATTGCGATGATAGTTCGGAGGCCGCAACAAAGGGGCGAAAACCAGAAGAGTTTTAAGATGTGCAAAAGACTCTTCAGCTATGGCATCCCATCGAAACGGGGTGTCACGGTTGAGTAACTGCATGAAACCTTTTGCCACCTCGGCATAATTCGGGATGAATCGTCGTAAAAAAATTGCTTTACCCTACAAACTTTGCAGTTGCCGCAAAGAAGCAGGGGGAGGAAGATTCAAAATGGCTTTGAATTTAAGGGGATCCAAGCGGATGCCCTCTCGGGAGATGATGAACCCGAGAAGTCGACCAGATTCTACGCAGAAGACACATTTATGCAGATTAAGTCGGATATTGTAGTGTCGAAAGTGGAGAAAAATCTCGCGGAGATGCGACGGATGGTCTTGGCACTTAGACGAATGAGCGGGAAGGTCATCCAGATAAGGCTGTACGATGTGTCAGATATCATGAAAGGCGTAAGACATTGCACGTTGAAAAGTGGCACCGACATTCTTGAGACCGAAAGGGAGATTTTTATAAGCGAAAGTACCCCAAGGATAGATAAAGGCCGTCTTGTGTTGATCAGCGGGCGCGATATTAATCTAGTTGTAGCCAGAAAATCCATCCATGAACGAATATATCTCAGTCCCAGCACACTCATCAATGAGATGATCAATGAAAGGTGTGGGATAGTTATCTTTCGGGCAGGCTCGGTTAATATCGCGATAATCGACAGAAACGAATAGTACCTTACTTCTTATCTATAGGGACAATATTAGAGACCCAGTCTATGAGTGGGATAGGGTAAATGAAACCATCTTTAAGAAGCTTTTCAACTTCCGCTTTGATTGTTGCAGCCTTGCGGGGGTGCATAGGGCGTAAACGCTGACGAACAGGTTTGGCTCCTGGATACGTAGGTATCTCATGAACTATGATGTTTGGATCAATGCTGGGCATCTCTTCATAAGACCATGCAAAGACGTCACGGAACTCGCAAAAAAGAGCTATATAGATTTGAATTTCCTCAGGAGTGCAAGTGACTCCTATGTAGATGTTCTCGACAATCCCTGGTTTGATAGAGATGTCGATAGGTTGGGTCTGCGTAATGTTCCCCAAATTCCCTTCAAACGATACTTGATAGACCTGAATAGGTGTCTGAAGAGGTTGTGAAGGGAGACACAGAGCAAACTGCTCGAGACAAGACAACATTTCCTGAAGGGTAGGGAGAAACGAGGAACGGTGATGAAGATTGAACCACGAAGGTTCCTTGAGAGACATGGTCTCCATGATAGCTTCGTCGAAAGGAAATATTTCCTTTAATGGATGCGAGGAGACACATTCTCCAAGCCAAGGGGAATATTCATATGAGTCAAGAGCTCCACTTACAGAAGCAGATTCAGTAGGAGGAGCTGATACAGCAGCGATTTCGATGTAGTTGAGCTCGACGGGACTCAACGACATCTCCTCACCCCATGATTCTATCTGGTCGATGGGGGGGAGGACCCAGGGATCAGAACGAACCGAAATCATACTGATGGAGGTGAGGTCTGGAGGTGGGAGTGAGAAAACACCCATGAGGGCGGGATCTTTGAAGAGCCTGGCTCCCACACTCTCGAAAGGGATGGAGGTATGCTCCACGAAAGGCACATTGCCTTCAGAAGAAGAAGCAAAGAAGGAGAGCTAGTCTACCGTGACAATTTTCCCCTGGTGAGGGAAATGAATGACACGGAAGAGGGATGAAGCCACGACATGCATGGCATACGTCCAACTCCAACCCAGAAGGAGGTTGTAAGTAAGATTTGCGTCAATGACCTCAACTTATACTTCAACAGTTTTCCCTTCTAAAGTAATCGACAATCGTTGAAGAATACCATACGGACGAGATTCTCTCCCATCGAAGGCTTCAAACATCGTAGGATACTGGCTCAAAGTTGGAGACCCGATCGCTTTCCAACAAGCAATAGACATGATGCAAGTTGACGCGCCTTCATCAATAACTATACGATGGAACATTTTCGAATTGATGATGACTTGTATGAGAAAGGTGATCTAATAAGGCAGCCTTGGGACATGGCTCTCGAGATCAAAGGTGATCAAATCAGAATCTGCCGAGTCGATGCCACTAATGGCCGATAGCAGGGACTTCCTCTGAGGGGGGTAGCTCTGGAGAACTTCTAAAGCGGACATAGCCGACGGAGCCTGCTCTAAGTCCTCAACTATGCTATAGTGTTGGGCAGCACGAGCATTTGGGTTGTAAGATGATCTCCTGAGTACTCCTTTGGGAGGGGGTCGGATTGTCGTCTCAGTACTTGGTCTCTCGATGTGGAGTGGACCAGAACTGGACGAAGGAGTGCTTGAGGGAAACTCAGGATCCTTCCCGGCGGACGACGGATACTCCTTTGTTCAAGTCGTTACATGAACGGGAATAGATCCATCCATGAAGACTTGGGAACCAAAGGGAGATGAAGACGAAGATGGATCAACCACCATTTGAGTCTATTTAGAGGGGAAAGGTTCTTTCAGAACCGCAGGAATCCCAGGGGCACCTTTGAACAAACGACTAACCTCGGACCGCCTCGGGCAGTCTTCAGTGTAGTGATCCTCATCACAAATGAGACAAGGATACTTGGGTTTGCGCTTGGCTCCTTCCTCAGATGGAGGTTTGGAGGAATCTTGTTTAGGTTGCTCAGACTTATTCTTTGCTTTCCCCTTTTTCTTTTCTTTCGAGGCCTTGTTCGTCGTGGTGAACTGGACGGCGTTAACCTCATAAGTACTTCGAGAATTAGAACCACCCTGAGAAGTGTTTTCGCTAGAAGCATTCGATTTTGGTTTCCCAATGTTTGAGGATGATTTTTTCGATGACGGATTCACAGAGCCAATGACCCCATCAACAGATGACTTTGGTGGAGCTTTGGATGTACTGCGTCTCAGGGCATCAGGCAAATACTCATATAAAGTACCTGATTGAGAGTAAACTAAATCAAGGTACTGAGCACGCGCAATAGCTTGCTCTTCAGTCACGCAAGCTCCCATGGAAATGTCTCGTGCAATCTTAGGGACAAAGGAGGTTGTGAACCAATTGGTGAGGAGTTGATCAGGAATCCAGAACTTGATCAACCGACGATGCCTTCTCCATTCATGTATGTGATCAGAGATGTGCGTAGCCGTGTCCTGCTTGAGAGACGTAAGGAGATGAGTTCCTGTCTCGTACTGAATGGGTACCTGAAAATGAATGAGGAATGCCATTGCCAATGAATTGAAATCTTGAAAAGATGCACGGGTCAATTCAATGTACCATTTAGCAGCGGAGCCGGTGAGATTCCTTTGGAACAGGGGAAGCCAAACTGAATTGTCAAGCCATGAATTGGACGAACACCAAAGTTGATAAGTCATTACATGGGCTTGAGGATCCTCTCCATCTTTGCCATCGAATTTGGGACAATCGTCGGGTATCTTAGTTGGAACTGGTGGCCATTGTGGATTATTCAAAATAGGATCATTGGTTAACTTCGACACATCGGGAAGTTCCAACATTGCTAGAAATGGTAGCTATGGGTTGAAGGACATCTGTGGGTATGAGGTAGGGCCAGAGTTCCATCCAGTTGTTGGTTTCCCCCATTGACCTTGTTCGGACGGACCAGGTCCAAAAGGACCTTGTCCATAGGAACTCTGTCCATAAGGGTTATATCCATAACTGGATGGTTGATTCTGGATCTGCCCCCCAGTGCCCCATTGGTTACCATACTGACCTGCAGGAGCAACATTGGGTTGCTGATAATTTTGATAAGGAGTGGCCTGCGGCTGTTCATAATTTTGATACAGGGCAAATTGATTTTGCCCCTGGGGTTGCTGGTATCCATATGGTTGTTGGGCTCCATATTGAGTCTGGGAACCAAGTTGGGTTTGATAAGAAGGTTGGGATTGATACCCACCTTGTGACTGGAGACCAGTTTGATTCTGGGGCTGATAACCGGGTTGAGCTTGAGAAGCAGGACCCATCTGCATGCTCGGTTGAGCATGCCCAGAGATATATCCTTGTGAAGACTGAGGATGGGCGATCTGGCTGGAAGGTTGTCCTGGTTGGATCTGAGATGGACCTACTCGCCCAGAACGTTGAGCTTGTTGGGTGTTTGGTTGTCCTTGCAGACCAGATGGCTGACTAGGCTGAGCAGTGGGCTGGCCTTGCTGCATGTAAGGTTGGGCACCCTGCCCAGAAGGGTATCCTTGCTGAGTTCCAGGTTGTCCTTGTTGCGCATGAGGTTGTCCCAGATTCCCGTAGGGTTGACCCAAAGGGTATCCCTACTAGACTCCAGGTTGTCCTTGTTGAGCATAAGGTTGTCCCAGGTTTCCTAAAGGTTGCCCAAGATAGGTAAAAGACGGACCACCAGAGGCCGAAGGTTGTCCCTGGGAGGGTTTTCCTTGCAAGCCTCCAGGTTGCCTTGGATAGGTTTGGCCATAATACTGCTGCCCATAATTAGGCTGCGTGTAGGATGGCTGACCTTGGTATGATGGTCCTTTATATGGCTGCCCTTGATCCGGACGGAATTGGCCACCACCATAACCAGTGGTACCCCAAGCAACATTCAACGGAATTTATGACTCAACCGTGGGTCGAGCTGGTAAGGAGGTATACAAATGATGACCTATAGGGTCATAATAGGGGCCTTGCGCGCCTCGATTTTGGACAGCATGCAAGTATTGAGAATATGCCCCCCTGCTGAAATGGCATCAGAAGAAGGTAGGGCACTGCTTGCAAGATGAACAACTCTGGCAGCATGTACCGATTGACCACTATGTACTGGACCACGGGATGGGCCGGCAACAGTAGTTACGACGGAAGATGTCGTAATGGTAGTAGCAACCGGAGTCGATGATGCAACACAAACGGTCGGATTGGTCAGAACTGACGTGACCGCGATATGGTGAACTTGGGAAATAAAATATCCCGTAGTGGGAACGATGTTATTATCCCACATAGAAGAGGAATTCCCAGAGCCCATGGCATCCCTTAGAGGTCTATAGCATGTAGCCACTGTAATACCGAGAGGTGTAACAATGTAGGGCATAGATATGACTGGGGATGTGGCTGGGATAGGAGTCTCAATACTTGACATAACAAGTGTTCCACTCGATACAGGAGATGTTTCTTCCATATCAGAAGAAGCCATCGGGGTCGAAACACCAGTAGAGGTAGAGGGAAAATCCTCTTCGGAAGGCTCCCAAACAGGGTTCCAAAACAAATCGTAAAGCTCGTCCTCTGGAGCACGAGAGTTCAACGGTTGGACACTTGGAATAATAGGGAAAGTATCACCACAAACCGGTGTCTCAGGAGCAGCAGAAGAAGGAGATCGTTGGTCACTCGGGACAGGAGACGCGATCGATGGATCTGCCAGGATGATCGAATCAAACAAAAATCCTAGACAAGCTAATGATAAAAGACCCTACTCAAAACTAACGCAAACAAGATCTAACAAGGTAAATGTAATCATGGTCGAATAAATTTTTAAGGCATTAGGACACAACTTGACCTTTTCATGTTTTAAGAGTCGAGAAAAGGACAAAAGATGACTCTAGTCGCCTTCGAATATTTAGTGAGCCCGAAGTGACAAATGCGTGTTAGAGTCGCCAAATTGTTGTACAAGTAAATCCCCTCTCCAGACAGAGGCGATCCCACTAGCCTAAATGGGGTCTAGCAACAATCAAACAACGCTAACATGCAAGTTCCTAATTGCAAAGTAAGGCTAATGATGAGAGCCTACCACGAATCCAACGCTTATATTTGTAGAAGAGCCGTCACTTCCATTATTTCGCTTTAGCTGGTTACAGTCCTCACGATCCTCATGAATAAACACCTGCACATGCAAAGAACAAGACAAATATGAGCATAAAATCCAAGAAATGCAACTATGTATCAGTCAGAAAGGATACAACTCAAACATCATAATAAAGACACATGAGTGGAACCATAATGATAATCATCTATTATTATTGATAAACAAAAGAGAATACAACCAAGTTCTGACGTCAAATCCTCCGTTGGCTGGGTGATCAGCAACACATGCCTTGCAAAGCTTGTAGGGGATGAGAACAAGCCTCTCTCTCCTTGATTACTTGGACATGTATTTTCTCCTTAAAGATTTAGCCTCATAGGGATGAACAAGGCCTCTTGCAATATGAGCTTAGCAATTCTCAGACTTTGGGACTTAGATTTGGGAGCTTGAAAAGCAGAATTACTAACTAGCTTGTCAAAGGAAAAGGAACAAGCTTATATAGAGGTAGGAGGAGTAGATAAGACCATCCACTTGATTCATGGGATTTTCCTTATCATAAGGAATCTTCCATGAGAGGTGGAGAACTACTTCCCTCCTTAGGAGATTCAAATCCCAACTGAACTAACTCAAACTGGAATCAGTTCAGGGATAAGGTAGGAGGAACCTTCAGAAGTTTGTTTGTTAAAAAATTTACCCAACTGGGTTGGTGCTAATGCGACTCTGAGATAGAGCGCCAGCTGGCGTGCCCTCTTTGGAGGATTTCCCCCATTGGCGCGAGTAATACACTGTGGAACAGCGCTAATGGAGAAAGTGCTATATTTTTTGTTGTTTTGTAGAAGGTGTCTTCAGGGCATATGGAGTACATACTTTAAGGGATACAATGTAGGTGTTTTCAAGTTATGTCACTTCTCACAGGTCCCGAAATAGGTCCTCCAATGTACGGGAGAAGGGGTAATAGGGACGGTGACAAAATACTATGTAACACTTCCATCTTTATGATTGTGAGTGGTAGGCTTCCTTGTTGCCATAATTTTGCTTTCGATTTTTCTTGCCAACCTGAATTCCTTCTCCAATGAATATGGTTCCCAAAGGCGAACCTCATGTTGGATGTTATCTTTTAAGGTCTCTATGAACACATCAATCCTATGCTCCTCTGGAATATCTTTTACCCTTATATTCAATTTTTTAAAGTCCTCAATGTGCTCCATCATTGAACCCTTTTTTGTGAGATTTATCAATTGGTTAAAAAAAGTGTTTCTTTTTGTATCCTCATAATGTGCTATCATTTCATCCATAAAAATAGCCCAAGTGAAAATTTGTTTACGAGAGCAAAGCCATCAATACCATACAAACTGATTTGGTTCCAAATATAAAGTTGCAATGCATACCTTTTGTGTGTTTTGCACATTATGGAGATCGAAAAATTGCTCCATCTGTAGTATCCATGTTCTGGGATCCTTGCCATCAAACTTCCTCATATCAATCTTTGGAACATGGTGGCTCTTTGATCCAATGTTAAAGTCTATGAAATCATGATTAACATTTATTTTGTTCTCATCATGAGTTTCCTTTACTACCCTTTCGCCATTAGTAAGCATTTCTTGTAGAAACTTTGTCAAATTTGTCTTCAAACCTTCGATGCCTTTCTTTAAATCATCCACCTTAGCTGCCACGCCATCCATCTTAGCTTCCATGCCATCCATATTAGCTTCCACATCATTCATCTTATCTTCTATGCATTTCTTTAAACCATCCATCTTAGCTTCCATGCCTTTCTTTAAACCATCCATATTATCTTCCACGCCATACATCTTAGTTTCTTCGTCTTTCTTTAAACCATCCATCTTAGATTCTGTTACTTTTTGTGCAAGTGAAATTTGTTGAACATGGTCTCGTAATTTTGATATATCATGTTGCATTTCTTCCTCTTCTTCATGAGTCATGCTAGAGCTTTTAAGTTTCTTACTAGGTGTTTCCATTTTCTTTCTTTGGGGCATCAATTACCGATAATAATGCTTCACTATGCCCTTTGAATTCCTTCAAACTAATTTTTCAAACCAAGATTATGCAAAAATTTAAAAAAACTACACATCGTTTTTCACTTTGTAGGAGCTCGATATTGAATCTAATGTATCTATGTAATTTTGGATCTCCAAGGTTTGAAATTTCTTCCTACGGTAACCCCCTGAGTAATATTTCTAACTCTGCAAGTCTGATCAAGATTGGATTCTCCAATGAAGAGTTATGCCAAATCTCCCACGATGACCTAAGTATAGACTTGTTTAGTAGAGAGAACTTGTATGACATGCCACGGGTCATTGTTTCAACCTTAGTTTCTAAAAATGATACCCACAAAAATTACAGTTCGTCCTCTTTCTGTAACGTCTTACAAAAATTCAATTTGATGCTCAAAGAGAAAGTTATGACAATTTTCCCAAGATGACCTATTTGGAGCAACGAAACAATAGAATCCAAAGCTCTGATACCAAATGTTATGAAACCAACTCACAAAAATATAGAAAATATAGATAAACACCTTAGAATTCAGCCTCTTCGAGGGGTCAACCTCCTTTGCATTACACAAATGAACAATTCTTCGATGAACCCTTAACTTTTTGTAGCTTGGTTTTACTACTTCCTAAGTACAAGAGTAATTTCTAACAAATTTTTGATATAAAATAATGAAAAAAAAAACATAATTATCTTTTATGCAAAACACAGCCTTCCACCCCCGCCCAACCCAAACCAAACATCATGGAGCCCAATTTTTTTTTTTTGCTTAGTGGTATGTTTAACTATGTGTGTCTCTCTATGCTATTGCACGGAAGAGGGAGATGTAAGTCTTTATTTTAAACTTCTACATAGGAAGGAGAACCAAAGACTTCATGTATATTTTCTGCTTTTCCCATTGTTTCCTCCTCTTTCTCTTGTTCTTCTTTTGATGATTCATATTCTAATTTTAGTTCCTTCTCTTGTGGAGTACTATTTTGAAATTCATTCTTTTTTTCCTCTTATTATTTTGGTGTTGTTCCAAATTTGTCATTTGAGCTATGGTTTGGAGAATCTGTCTCTTACATTTTTCTCTTCCACCTTATCTTAATCTTCTAGAACATCAAAACTATTGTTGGAGGGGTTGGATGGGCTCGATTGAGGTCCATTTTGGTCTAAGTCTCCTTGGATTACTGCTTCTTGTGCCTTTTTCATATTTTGAATGATTCTTTCTTAGTATTACTTTGGGGAGTTGGAACTTAATGTTGAAATGTGACAACAAGAATATTCCAATTTTAATTTCTCGTTAAATTAAAAATGAGAATTCAAATTCAAATTTGGTCTCACCAGTTGTTTGAAAAATAATTAATTAATTCATCTTAGATTAATTATTTGGAGAAATTCAAGCTAGAAGTCTTTCTGAAGTCATGCAATAGTTATCACTTAAATTAAGGAAGTTATCCCTTAATTAAGGAGATAAGGATGAGTTATAATGGAGTTGTAATTAGTTAGCTCAGTTACTTAACTTATGTCTAGTTAAATTAGTTCCAAACAGTTTGAGGAACTAATTGTGAGTTCAGTCAGTTAATGCATGCATGCATGCAACTAGTGTACTCTAGATAATTTAAGATTCTCTCATAAATAACGCATGCATGTCTATTTAGAGAAAGACCTAGTTGAGATTAAAGACAGGGACAGTGTACTATCAGTTGGAGGAATTTTCCTATAAGGAAAACTCATCCATGCAGAAGGAATTCATTCCTTGAGATTTGCGTAGTTTTATAGTGTGTTGGAGCAGTGTGTGAGATCAGTGTTATACATGGTAACAACTGGATCACCTAGGGAAATTGCGCAAGGAAATAGGAACTTGGAGGGTAGAGAGAAGGCTTTATGAGTAGTCTATTTTGTCTATGAGCATTAGTGAGGGATTATACTGAAAGCTGGATAGCTGTGAGAGCTAAAGCTGTGTGTAATCCTAATATATTTCCACTTGTATGATAATATAGATAATGGGGTTTTTAGCTGAGGCTTTACCCCAAGTATTCTTTTGTGTTTCATGTGCATTGATTCTGCTTCTGGTTATATGTGTTCTATTTGATCTTGCTTAAATCTTTTACGCTTCCACAAGTTTGATTGTAGAAGTAGATTAAAGTATTTTTCTTTAGTTATATTGCATTATTGGGTTAATCTACAGTGAGAATTTCTACATGGTATCATAGAAAATTTTAACAAAGCAGTAAACAACAATGGAGAAGAGAATTCAAAGTTTGAAGTTCAGGATTACATGTACAAATCGAATTCATCTTATACTTCAGGTTGGTCAATGCCATTCTACGGCTTAAGACTCAAGTATTCCTTGGAAGTTAGCTTGAATTACATAGCATGGAAGGATAGAATGGAATTTGTATTAGAAGACAATGGTTTGAAGGATTTCATTGATCAAGAAATCCCCAAGCCAACTACAACTAATGCACAAGAATTGGCTGAATGGAAGAAGTGTGTAGCGAAGGCAAGATGATTCTTCTAAAGGGAGTTCGATACAACATTGTCTCGAGTCTCCATGGAAAGGAGACTCCATTTTCAATGTGGAAGACATTGAAGGACCTCTATCGGAACAATAGCGACCAAAGGAAACTAGCACTCAAGGATAAGCTTAGGAAAATCAAGATGGAGAAGGGCGATACTATTTCTACATATTTTAACAAGCTCACCAACCATAAGATGAGCTTGGTAGTGTAGGAATAACTACTGTCGTGATGATATGGTGAGCCTTGCTCTCCTCGGTCTTCCAAAGAGCTGGAATAGCTATAGGACTCTGTGAATGGAAGGGAAAAATTATTGGATTGGGAACGACTGTGGTCGGATCTCATGTAGGAGGAGATTAGGAGGAGTACTCGGGATGGTTCTTCATTAAAGAATGATGATGAAGAAAATCTGGCCTTAGCATGTAAGGCAAGGAAAGGGAAAGGGAAGGCTTCCCATTCCAAATCAAATTATTCTTATGGAGGGAAGAAGGGTGACAAATATAAAGTGTGATGCTTTAATTGTCACGAGATGGGACATTATGCAACTAGTTTCCCATCAAAGAAGTCCAAGAAGGGATCCACAAAAGGATTGGAAGGTGAGGCATTAGCCTCTCAGTTTGAAATGGACTTTACCCTCATCGCATGCATGGTTTCATCAATGGTGGGTTGTGTTTGGTATCTTGACAGTGGAGTCTCATTCCACATGACTGGTGATAAAAGTGTATTCAGTACCTTCGAGGAGAAATACCTCAAGGTGCGCATAGAGATGGGTGATGACGGAAAGTACAATGTCTCAAGAGTGGGCACAGTTGCTTTTGAGAGGGAGCATGGAGCTCCTCTCACCTTGACTGATGTGAAGTATGTGCCTAGACTGAAGAAGAAATTGGTAACGGTCGTGATGTTGGAGGAAAAAGGCTATGATGTTGTCTTCAGTAAAGGAAAGGCATCCCTAAGACACATAGCCACGAGTCAGACCAAGAGGATCAGGATTCGAGTGAAGAATCTCTATAAACTAGAGGTAGATGACTGTGATGCATTGAGTTCGAAAGAAAAATTGGTGCAAAGGCAAGACAATTGCAAGTTATGGCACAGGCGGTTGGGCCATGATGCATCATGGGGCCTTGAAGATAATGCAGTAGATATCTACAGGACTTCCCAAAGGTAAACTTGAGAAAGTTGACACATGCAAAGGTTGTACCTTGGGAAAGTACGCCAAGTCTTCCTTTCATGATCGAGACAGTCGAGCAGAAGCAATCTTAGATTGAGTTCATACTGATTTGTGTGGACCATTCTCGACAACATCCACCACAAATAAAAGGTATTATGTGATTTTCATTAATTATTATTCTCGTAAATGCTGGATTTATTTCATGCAGAAGAAGGACCAAACCTTCTCAAAGTTTTGTGAGTTCAAAGCTTTGGTTGAGAAATAATCATGGAAGAATATCAAGGCCTTGAGAAGCGACAATGGTGGAGAATTTTTCTCTCAAGAGTTTAAGGACTTCTGTGCAGTGGAAGGAATTAAATGGGAGATGACGACACCTCATAACCCACAGCAGAATGGGGTGGTCGAAAGGAAGAACAGAACAATTGTAGGCGAAACATGGGTGATGTTGCATGACAAAGGCCTACCACTTCATTTGTGGGCTGAGGCATGCAAAACAACAGTCTCTTTGCAAAATAGAAGCCTACGTCGCATACTTGGGATGAAAACACCAGAGGAAGCCTTCTCCAGTAAGAGACCAGAGGTGGGTCACTTCAGGATCTTTGGCCTATCAATATATTGCCATGTGACAAAGGATACACAGAAGAAGCTTGAGCCGACAACTAAGTTGGGGATACTTGTGGGGTACATTGATACACCCCACAGCTATCGGATGTACTTGCCTACCAATTGGAGGACAATGGTTCACAGAGATCTCAAGTTTGATGAGCAGAAGGCCATGTGAGTTTCCCTTGAAAGGGAGCTCCAACTACTAACTATGGAGGAACTCTTGGTTCCTAAGGAGGAGGAGCCTCAGACTGATGTGGAGCAGCCACATGCAGAGGTTCCAGGAGTGGAGACATCCATTCAAGCAAAGTCTTCTATAGATGGACAGAAGCACACAAGAGAAGCTGATAGATTGTTGTCGGATGCAAGAGAGAATGTGGGAGAATCGTCTTCTTAGCACAGACAAAGGAGGTCACCTAAGAGGTACACTGGATACATGGCCCTTGTTTGGGAATGTGTTTAGATTGAGCCATCTTCCTTTGAGGAAGCAGTGCAACAGTCGATTTGGGTTGATGCTATGGTCGAGGAGTATGACTCCACAGTTCAAAACAGTTTTTGGGATGTGGTTCCAAGACCGGAGAACAAGTCAGTTGTGAGTTCCTGTTGACTTTACAAGGTAAAGAAAGCTACTAATGGTAGTGTTGAGAAGCATAAGGCAAGATTTGTTGCCCATGGATTTTCTCAAATTGAGGGGATTGACTATGATGAGACTTTTGCACCTGCCACAAGGTACTCATTTATTAGATCGATGTTGGCACTACCAGCAGAGATGGGTTGGAAGATCCATTAGATGGATGTGAAGAATGCATTCCTCAATGGAAAGATTGAGGAAGACGTGTACATTGAGCAGTCAGAAAGTTTTGAGACCTTCGATCATGAGTCACATCTGTGCCGACTCAAGAGAGCTTTGGATGGGCTGAAGCAAGCACCTCGTGCTTGGTACACCAGGATAGACAACTACTTCAAAGGTTGGGATTCACAAAGAGTGAAGCAGATGCGAACCTATACCACATCATGGTGAAAGGAAAGTTGTTGATCATTGTAATTTATGTTGATGATCTCATATTGACAGGTGATTATTAGTTGACCATGTCTTGCAAGGAGGGCCTTGCAAGAGAGTTCGAGATGAAAGACATGGGTCTTATGCATTACTTCCTTGGCATGGAAGTGTGGAAAAAGGATGGGGAGTTGTTTGTGTCTCAAGGCAAGTATGCCAATGAGATACTCAGGATATTCCACATGGAGAAGTGCAATCCCTTGCAAACTCCTCTAGCAAGTAACTAGAGGAAGGAGGATGCTACTTCAGGAGAAGTAGTAGAGGCTACTATGTACAAGCAACTTGTGGGTTCACTAATGTACTTAGTGAACATACGACCAGATTTTTGCTATGCTGTGAACTAGCTGAGTCAAGCTATGGTTCACCCTACCAAGATGTTTTGGAAGTTGGAAAAGCATGTATTGAGATACCTTAGAGGCACATCTCAGTATGGATTATGGTACAGACAGAGAGAGGGAGTGAAGATACAGGGCTTTACTGATGTAGATTGGGCAAGGAGTCCATTAGATCGAAAGAGCACATCAGGTGGAAATTTCAACCTTGGGTCGACGACAGTTTCTTGGTACAATAGGAAACATAGGTCAGTTGCACTCAAAACGACAGAGGTCAAATACATGGCTGCAAGTCAGGCAGCATGTGAGGCCATCTCGATGCAGAAAATTTTAGTTGGCTTGTTTGATCAGAGGATGGATCCAACTGTGATATATTGTGATAATAAAAGTTGTATCAAACTCTCTAAGAATCCAGTATTTCATGATAGGTCCAAGCACATCAATATCTGGTATCATCATCTTAGAGATTGTGTATTGAGGAGGATCATGTTGTCACAGTATATTTCGACCAAGGAGCAAGATGCTGACATTTTGACTAAGGCATTGTCAAAGTGTAAATTCAAGTTCCATAGAGACAAGATTGGGGTGGCAGATAATCCCTTTCTTCTTGAGAGGGAATGTTGAAATGTGGCAACAAGAATATTCCAATTTTAATTTTTCCTTGAATTAAAATTGAGAATTAAAATTCGAATTTAGTCTCACCAGCTGTTTGAAAAATAATTAATTAATTCATCTTGGATTAATTAGTTGGATAAATTCAAGCTATAAGTCTTTGTGAAGTCATGCAATAGTTATCCCTTGAATTACGGAAGTTATCCCTTAATTAAGGAGATAAGGATGAGTTATAATTGAGTTGTAATTAGTTAGCTCAGTTAAATGAGTTATGTCCAGTTAAATTAGTTCCAAATAATTTGAGGAACTAATTGTGAGTTTAGTCAATTAATGCATGCATGCATGCAACTAGTGTACTCCAGATAATTGAAGATTCTCTCATAAATAACTCATGCATGTCTATTCAGAGAAAGACCCAATTGAGATTAAAGACAGGGATAATGTTCTATCAGTTGGAGGAATTTTCCTATAAAGAAAACTCATCCATGCAGAAGGAATTCATTCCTTGATATTTGTGCAATTTTATAGTGTGTTTGATCAGTGTTACATGTGGTAACAGTTGGATCACCCAGGGAAAATTGCACAAGGAAATAGGAGCTTAGAGGGCAGAGAGAAGGCTTTATGAGAAATTTATTTTGTCTGTGAGCATTAGTGAGGGATTGTACTGAGAGTTGGATAGCTGTGAGAGCTAAAGCTATGTGTAATCCTAATATATTTCCACTTGTATGATAATACAAATAGTGGGGTTTTTAGCTGAGGCTTTCCCCTAAGTATTCTTCTGTGTTTCATGTGCATTGATTCTACTTCTGGTTATATGTGTTCTGTTTGATCTTCCTCAAATCTATTAAGCTTCCACAAGTTTGATTGTAGAAGTAGATTAAAGTATTTTCCTTTAGTTATATTGCATTATCAGGTTAATCTATAGTGAGAATTTCTACACTTGATTCAAAAGTGGTTGAGTTTCTTGATTTCTTGTGAAGTTTTCTGAAAAATGTTCATACTTGTGGCAAGTGTTACACTTACAAGGGATCTACTCACAATCAGGGGCTTGAAGATAAATCTATCCTTCTAAATTCAGTTGAATCTCCTTCAATAAGTCCTTTTCAAAATCCATTTCCACACAAATTCTAGCATAGTAATAAATGTTCCCTTTTGGATTAGCTCAATCAATATAGTGGCCTAACATGTATCGAATAGTTTTGAGAGAGTCAACTTCCTACAAGATAATGGAGAGATTTGGAAATTGTATCTATATATGGGCTCATGTTTGCATCAAAATCAAGAGTTCATAAGAGAGTAAGATTCCTCTAGAGCTAATGAAATAGGTACCCAATATAAAAATCATGTCCCTCTCTTCTTTGTTTATAAACACAAATATATAATAACCTTTGTCACAATAAAACCAGTAAATATGGCCTAAAATTGCCTAGAATATTCCAATGTTATGTGATCTAATCTTTGACTTGATGATGGGTACACCACATATTGGATTTTTTTTTTTTTTTCATTTGAATATATAATGTCCAATTTGGGGATGGGTTCCTCCCTTTTAACAAAAATACTCTTCAGTCGACATTTCTCACCAACAACTTTAAAATATCTAACCATTGAAACATATGATTCCTATATAGGATTAAATGGCATGCCCATGATGAATCTATTGATTTGGGGTAACATCGGATATGATATAGCCATGAAATTTTGTGGAGAGGTTGTGGCACATGAGATCTCCAATACCCAGAAAGGGTTTGGGTATATTCTTAATAGATCAGGAGGCATTAAAATAATTAATCTTTTTAATGGAGTCCCTAAGTCTAAACTTAGGGAAAATAAAATACTAATGTGTATTAATATGAATCTGTGTTAGAATGGTCCAAAAGACATGGATTAAGCCAGATCTAATCTTAGCCATTGATTAGGGACTTAATATCTGTCGTTGATATGTCAACAGGAAAAGTATAAGAGGAGGCTTGAGGGTCACTTGGAGAAAACACCAGAGTGATCAATCATTCTATTCTCTAGAGCGACGTTTGCTAAGAGAGATAGAATTAGTGATCAGGAGATGCATCTAAGGGGAATTTGAGTATAGAGAGACAGAGAGGCAGATATAGTGTCGGTAGAGCAGCGCAGTAGCAAAGGAGAGTGACACAGAGCCAGCCAGGGCTCACGCACGGCCACGCTAAGGCAGCTAGGAGCTGTGCGGAGCCTCAAAGAGGCCAGTGTTGCTGACACAGAGTGCCAGAGGGTTGACGCAGGGCTTCCCAGAGCTAATGTAGACACATCCGAGGTGACACAGGGCCAGCGTTGGGCAGAGAAGGGCTGACGCAGTCTAGGGAGAGGCTGACGCTGGGGTTTCTAGGGAAAATTTGTGCTGAGTAGCTGCCGGAAGGTTTATCTGTGGTTTCAGCCAAGAGATTTGCCAAAAATTGAGAGGTATTACTGCCAAGGAAATTCTTTGTTGGGTAGGCCAGTTTCGGCACCTAGATTGTACTCTGATATTACTTAAAAAGAAAACGCTCAGATAGCTACACCGATTTTCCCACATTGGGTTTTTCCAAGGACATTAGTCCAAAAATAATGTTGTCATATGGCGTGTTTGTTTCTGTTTCTTTTAGTTGCTAATCTGTAATATGTTGAGCATGCACTACTATTTATTTTCAGTGTTTACATTGTAAATAACTTGTTAAGGAAAATAACAAGTAGGTAGGAATAAATTAGATAAAGTGCATGGAGGGTTTCTAACTAAGTAAACTCAGAAACTTCAACAGAATCACCTAGGGTAAGAAAATAAAAAATATGATGATTGAGTTTATCTCAATACAAAGCCCCACCAGGATGGAGAGAATTAGACTAGCAATTTGATTAGCTTAACCTCAACCTTGCTCTAGCTTGAACAACTCTTGCTATAGGTGATTCAAATGGAAATTACAATGGATTCTAGCCAATGGCTATGAAAAATAACATTTTCTTTAGGTTCAAGCAGAAACTAGGGTTTAGGAAAAATTAAACCAGTGCTCTTAACCTCAATATTTCTCTAGCTCAGGAAACTCCTTTTGCAGGAAAATGGATTTTTCTTTAGGTTCAAAGAGAATCTAGGTTAAAGCCTAGCTATAGAGAAAAACACCTTTCTACCATTTCATGATCATCAAGAAATATTTTCCAACCATTGCATGCCAATTCTAGAATAAGATTTTGTGACATGTGTTGCCATTAGCTTGTGGAGTTTGACTTATACCAATTTTGGCAAAACATATTGGACAAATTCACCTCCTCGTGAAATATTATTCACATTTTTATATCAAATATTCTATGAAAAGATTGGTTGATGATTTATGTTAACAAAAACATGTTGTAAGGGAAAAATGTGTGTCAATTGTGCTAGTCTAGCTTTATTCCATACTAAATACCCTATTGATCTAAATGATCCATCACTAACAAATATAATTGTAAACTAGAAGCGATATGAATATGTTACTCCCAATGCCACATACTTTCCAAATGGTTTCTCTAAAATGACTAATTTGGTAGAGGATATGGTCCTTGTGACACACTTCAAGAAATTTGAAAATGAAATATTAAATAAACCTCACTAGGTGTTTCTACTAGGGATAATTTTGTAAATGGTTGGTTTTGTAGTGAGTTACACATTTCTTGCACAAAAAGAGATACAAAGTGAATTTTACCAGTCTAACTAGGTGTTTATAATTGACCATGTTCTATATAGACATGATATCTCAATGTTAATGGGGTGCAAAGCATTAACAATAACAATCATGTCATTAATAGTCCCATTTCTATATTAGTGATGATTGTACACAACATACATTTTTTCCAACATAATTTCAATGTAGTTTATAAAATATTTAATTAACTTGGGGTTGAATTCAAACATTGGATATTGTTAGACGATTTTGTTGGTCATCTTAAATATTCACAATCATTTTATTAACTCTTTCCTTCACAAATATTCAACACATTTACAATTTCTTTAAAAATGGAAGTGGGAAGGAAAAAATTGATGGGACTAGGGCATGTGTGAAATGAGAAATCTAGAGGGTCCAAGTGAGTAACTTTGTTAAATGATTTGTATCATATAATTACACTAGTCTCTAATTCAAATCAGATTTAAGCCACCGAAATAATTGATATTTGAGCATTATCTATAAGTACATATTTTGTTTGCATATTTATATTAAAATTTACATATTACATGTATATGAATGCTAATTTTTGTTGAAAATTGTAACTAGGTTTAATCTTCATAATTATCTTTGTACTTGTATCAATGTGTATTTCATGAAAAAAATTATTATTATTATTTTTATAGTCAAATCATGTTCTTCATGTTTCTAGGGTTCATTTGACTTAAAAAGAAATTTTTTCATGTGTCAAAATCCCATTTGGACAATTTGTAGCAAAAGAAAAATAATATTTTTGAGTTCAAAATAATGATTTTGTCGTACAAGACCAAGTCCATCCTGCCTTGTCAATTTGGCCTAGAAGAGGCCCAATTCGACCTCCTTGATGGCTATAAATGGAAGAGACTTTGTCTTGATTTGCACACTCACTCAGCAAGTTCGATCTTTGAGCAAGAAAGAAGAAAAGGAAGTGCAAAGACCAAGGAAGGGAGGGAAATCTAGGGAAAGAAGAAGAATTTGAATTTTTTCTTCTCATTGTCCACACATGAAAAGTTGTTGGGGTTAATTTGTGAATTATAGGCTGAAATTATATTTCTGCGAAGGTGTTGGGGAAACTCTATTGCAACTCTGTGAAGATGTTGGGCCAAATTTGCAAAGTTACAAGTCTGAAATTTCTGTATTGAAGAGGTTTGACTAGTTGTGATTCTTCTTGACTTGATTTCACTGGAGGAAATCTAAAGGAGGGTTGACTTGGTTTCTCATAGAGGTTTTTGTCTTGGATCCTGGATGTCTCACTTTGATCTATTTCTATAAGAAAATTTGTTTGGGTTTTCCCTCTTGTGGGGTTTTTCCTTGGCTTGGAGCCTCTATCTTGTGTTCTTTGTCTCTTGTGATCTTCATGCATTTTATGTTTTGGTAATTTCTTGATGAAGAAGATATATTAAGGTAATAAAATCCAACAAACACTCATAAGTAATTATCAAGTAAGAGGAATCAAACCTAATCTACAAACATATTGATATCTCAACAATTTTAATGTACATTGAAATGTTAAAATGTCTTAGAAAATATGGAAATGTTAATACTTTTAAGTTTGCATATATTTGAACAAAAGGTGCTTTTGGAATACTAGAATCAAGGATCTCAATAAATCTAGTGTATGATGTTGCATTGTAATGATGGATTAGAAGTTTGTATTATTTTAAGACAAAGGGTTCTCAAAATGTATTTGCTTTTGGTACAAGGAAGAGATCATGATTTTTTTCAATTTCTATTGATAATGTAAAGTCCACTAAAGTTCGTGAAAACATAATTAGCAATTATTTTAAACCTTGAAAAAATACAGCATATTGATATCTCAACAATTTTAATGTACATTGAAATGTTAAAATGTCTTAGAAAATATGGAAATGTTAACACTTTTAGGTTTGCATATATTTGAACAAAAGGTGCTTTTGGAATATTAGAATCAAGGATCTCAATAAATCTAGTGTATGATGTTGCATTGCAACGATGGATTAGAAGTTTGTACTATTTTAAGACAAAGGATTCTCAAAATGTATTTGCTTTTGATACAAGGAAGAGATCATGATTTTGTTCAATTTCTATTAATGATGTAAAGTCCACCAAAGTTCATGAAAACATAATTATCAATTATTTTAAACCTTGAAAAAATACAACTTTGAGATATTGGGGAAAATTGTCACTTGTGAACCATGCTCACATCCAATGATGTTGAGTTTTCATCTTGTTAAAGAAGTAACACAACTACATGTACAATATACATCATCAATGAAATCATTTCTTGATTTTTCATTTTTTGCAAGTTCATTTTGTTTCACATATTAAATATTATATATGTATTGAATAATAATTACTACTAATGTGGATTTTGTATTGTCTACATAGGCATATTTCCTCGTTGTGATGATACCACATGACAATAAAAAAGTGGAATATTATTTAATGCAATGCACAAATAGTAAATGGACCTTATTAGAGTACTATAATGATATTGGTTTTATATGTGAAAGAGATTACTTATATTAAATGGTAATTTCATTCAAGAAATCCATAAAACTAATCACTTTATTCACTTTCAAGACCTTCAATAAGATATTATATAGTTATTTGATTTGCATTCACAATTGATAGAAGTCAATACAATAAAAGAATCAAAATCCAAAACAAGGAAAATGACCATGTTGGACCATGAACAAATAGTTGATAACATTCCATTACAATGTTTGTTGTAAATTTATTTAAGATTCTAGAATTTTTTTTTCTTTTAAATAAGTTTGCTCCCAATTTGTTTGTGTATCAAATTAAAAAATTGGGTTATCCTTAAATGTTTATTATCATTTCTTTGGCTTTTAGTTGAATACTAATATGAAATGCAATGTCATCAAATTAAATTGTGTAATTGAGACTCAATTATTTTGTATTTATTTTTTTCTTATTTATTTTTTTCTTTTATTATCTGTATTGAATTTCTTTACTATAAACAAATTGATAAATTGTCTTCGATGAATAAAACCTTAAATCAAGTCTATTAACTCCATTCATGCAATAATTTTCCTATGAAATCATATATCATTTCACCCAGTGTTTTAAAATTTGGCCGAGTCGACTGAATCGGAACCCTGCCCGGGCCAAGATGGTACAAAATCCGGGCCAAAGGTCAGTTTGTTACCGAACTAGCCAAGCCAGTCACCAACTCATTTGGTTCGATAACAGAATAGCCATCATGGCTGAGTCCCACTTAAACCAGTCGAGCTAGTCAAACCCGTTCAGTGGCAGAAATTGGAGGGAAAGAAGCTCCAAACTTGTTTTTTTTTTTTTTTAGGTTTTTTTCTTGTCCATATAACCTCTCCCAAGCCAATAAAATATACCCAACCCCCTCACATTTCCTCATAACTATCTCATTGCATTTGTGTGAGCATTTGTGAGGAGTTTGTGAGGAGCTGTGGAATTGGTTTTTGGAGTAACAATGAGGAGTCTTGGGAAATCATTGGAGCAATAGTGAGGAGCTTCTTGGGTAGTCATTGGAGAAACATTGAGGAGTTGGTTTGTTGGAGCAACATTGAGGAGGCTAGAGCCTAGAGGTATTTTTTTCACTTCTCAAATCTCCCTTTGCTTGTGTTTTTCTTGCAAATCTGGAATTTGAAAAGAGTAATTTTGGTAAAAGAAATGAACATTGAAGAGTTGTTTTTTTTCTTTTCATTTTCAAATTTGTTTCCTTTAATTTCCAAGTCCAAATATCAGAAAATGGCTCCCGGAATGAAAGATGTTGCTTACGCATAGGTTGAGATGATTGATAATCAAATGCATTACAAATTTTTTCATAGAAAAATTAAGGGAGGTGGAGGGGACATTCATAGGCTTAAATAACACTTTGTTGATATTAGAGGCCAAATTGCTCCATGTGCAACACCAACATAAAAAATTGGGCATATTAGGAAGGAGTTTCTAGATAAATTTGAGAAGTTTGAGGAAGAAAATGTTGGAAAAAAGAAATAGAGGCTAAAATTGGGAGGAATATTAGTATAAAACACATGATGTCTACCAACCCCAATTTTGATTACGAGGACTCTTCATATATCCATTGCACTGATGCATCCAACCCTTTTCGATATGTTCCTCCATCTTTGGAGTCTATTGAAGAAAATGGTAAGGTTAAAATTAAAAACAAGGGTGATATCAAAAGTTATTTCACACCCTCCTCTCCCTCTGATAGTTGACATGGTCCTCAAGCTAATAGAGGTCAAATGCAACCCACTTTAGATGACCATTAGAATAATTGAGAGAAATTGTCTGTGATTACATAGCCTAGATGGTAGTATGATGCTGATATCCCCTTCAATGCTTCTCATTCACCATATTATGAACCTATGTTTGATGCCATATTTGCTGCTGGAAAGGGCTTCAAAGGCCTTGATAGGCCTCTAAATTAGACATAAATTAAGGCCCATGCCTCTAAATTAAACATAAATTAAGGCCTATGACCATCCTTTAGCACATTAAACCTCTTATTGCATTATATAATGGATTTTTAACTTTAATATATTCAATAGGAAGGTTTATGAATAATTGCATATGTGTGCCTAATATTATTTATTTTTGTGGAATAATATGAGAATATTGGGCAGATTATGAAGATCTGGAGGAGGAGATAATTTAGGGGCTTGCCCCCTACTATAGGAGGATCAATAATAAATAATAAATCAATAAGATATTATGGAATTATGGCATAGATTTTGAAACTCCAATGATTGAGAAAATCTAGGAATGTGTTCCCTGTCATTTAATGTAGATTCCTAGTATTGGGGACCAGATCCACTAATCAAGGGATTTTGGTGGGAAAGCTTCCTCCATTCATGGGTAATTATTCCTAATCATTTTGTATAAGTACCAAGTCAAATTTTCCTCTAGGGATATATTTTCATTAGTGTTCTTGTGGAGAGAACTCATATTTTTGCAGCTCTATTGTATTTTCTTGCAGGAATGTAATTGTATTAATGAAATAATGAAGATTTGTGTCATGTTTATCTTCTAAATATTGTTCTCCTCCATAGGTCACTGAGTTTCCTTGGGCTTGGCCATCCTAGGAGACTCAGAGCCCTTTTTTATCATTTTCTTGCCTTCTTTTCACTTCTTATTCACATGCATCTCTTGTTTTTATTTCTTTCTACTTTTGCATTTAGTATTAATGAATTCTTGGTGTAGGATTGAGTTAAATGGTTTATGTAAGTTCTTTTGTAGGATCAAAAGCATCATTTCATCCTTGGAAAATATTTGGAAGGTCATAGTAATCATTGGGCTACTTGGATTAGCTTTCTTATTCCTAAATCTAGATTTTTGGAACTCCTTTGGGAAAAGAACAATAAATTTATGCTATTTTTTAGAGCATGCTAATGAGCTTCAATCCAATTGGTTCCACTTGCATTAGATAAAAAAAACATTCTAGTTCATAACAAAAATTACCTCACTACATTTTCACTTGATAAGGTTAGGAATTTTATAGATTTACTAGCTCACTAGTTCTCGAATTTCTAGATTTTCAACTAGTAATGTTCTTCTATTTTTTTAGCATGGATTAACAGAGGTATTTTTGAGTGATTCCACTTGGAATGAGGACCTAAGACACCCTAGTCAATAAAAAAATTATCCAATCCAATTTGGATTTGATTTTCTTGGTCATTCGGTGAATTATAATTTTGTATAGAAAATATGTAACATCCTATAGTAAATCAGGGGATCTTGTAGGAAATCCTATAGCATCCGGTAGGAAATCGTGTATCATCCTATAGGTTGACCTGCAGTGGCCTGTTTTGAGACTGAATTGTGGAAAAATCCCATAGGAAGCTAGAAAAGGACCCCTACTTATTTCCCAAGCCTCCTGACCATTCACCATCATCCCTAAGCGACCTACCACATCACCAAAAGAAGTTAGCTTTCACACTTTCGCACAAAGAAAGACAAAAAGGAAAAGCAGAGTTATTTTATTCATTTACATGCACAACAGTAGAATGTTTTATGTTTTAATTTTCATTCCTAGGATAGTAGGATTGCATACATGTTAATCTATCATTATTTTGAAGCAAAGGCTCTTAGCAGTTAGTTAGAAGAATGGTGTGTTTAAGCATTTGATTTCAGTATTTTTTTCCTTACTACAGCAGACAAGATTTCTTTTAGTATAGATTTCTTTCCTTGTAATTTCTTTCTTGTAATAGGTTAAGGTTCCATTCGACCATTTCATTTTCTACAATTAGTTTAGGATTTGACTTCAGTACATGGACTCCATTACATCATGACAACAAAGGAAGGACACATTGTATGTTGCACATATAGTGCCGATACCTCTTAAGTTTGTACGAACCCCAGGTTGATAATTAAAGTCGGTAGCCTTGGAAGTTGCAGCATTCTTGTTGCAATACCGAGGCTCATCAGGCCCTACTATGCATGAGTTAAGGGGATATCTTTTGCAAAAAGAGGTTTTGTCCATTGATGAATATTTGAAAGATTTCAAAAGCTCATGGGAAAAAATAGGATGTACCATCATATCATATGGATGGACTGATCAAAGGAACCGTACCATCATAAAATTTCTTATCTTTTTCCCACATGGAACCATGTTTCTAAAATTAATTGATTCATCTAATAGGGTGAAAGATGCACACTTTTTGTTTCAGCTTTTGGATGAGGTTGTTGAAGAGTTGGGGGTAGTTAATGTTGTTTAAATCATCACAGGTAATGCCTCTAACTATGTTCTTGCTTGTAAAATCTTAGAGGAAAAACAAAAAACCTATCTTTTGGACCCCGTGTGCTACACATTGCATATACCTCATGCTTGAGGATATTGGTAAAATAGATTGGATCAATAACATTGTAGAGCACGCCAAAAGCATAACAAAATATATCTACAATCACTCATGGATTTTGAACCTGATGAGAAAAAACACAGGGGGAAAGGATATTTTTAGGCCTACCATCACTAGATTTGCAACTCAATTTTTGACATTGCAATCTATGATTTCCCAACATAGAAACTTGCTTATCTTTTTTCCCACAGCGAACCATGTTTCTAAAATTAGTTGATGCATATGATAGGGTGAAAGATGCACACTTGTTGTTTTAGATTTTGGATGAGGTTGTTGAAGAGGTGGGGTGGCTAATGTTGTTCAAATCATCACAGATAATGCCTCTAACTATGTTCTTGCTGGTAAAACGTTAGAGGAAAAACAAAAACCCATCTTTTGGACCTCATGTGCTACACATTGCATAGACCTCATGATATTGGTAAAATAGATTGGATCAAGAACACTATAGAGCATGCCAAAAGAATAATAAAATATATCTACAATCACTCATGGATTTTGAACTTGATGAGGAACCACACAAGGGGCAAGGATATTGATAGGCCTACCATCACTAGATTTGCAACTCATTTTTTGACATTGCAATCTTTGCTTTCCCAACATAGAAACTTGCAAAGGGAATTGCAGTGTTTTCTTCTCAAAGATGTATGAAAAGAACCCACTTAAGATTGTGGATGACAAACAATCTCAACAATATAAATGGCTGCTAAAAATTGTAGATCTGCAACAACTAATAGAAACAAAACCTACCAAAATTCCGATCTATGCCACAATCATAGTTAAATAGAAAAAAGAAATAGTAATAACTCCAATCATCCAATGGAAACCAAATATACAAAGAATAGTTTTATTATAACACCTGTGAAGGGAAAAAATATATTTTTCCAGTCCCCCTCTATGGGGTGGGTTCTTGGCTATCCTAAGACATCTTCAGGTTGTGTAGAGTCTCTCCCCTCTATAATTTGTAAAGCCAACAAAAATATGGTGTGCGACAATAAAAATAATCAGAGTTACAACAATGAGTGCAACAATGGAAATAATCAAAAGTGAATAATGAATAAACAACCTTTCTATTTATAACAAAATATTGAGTTTTCATCGAATAATGAGTAATAATAAAATATTATTAACCCCATTCTTGGAATAACCACTTGTAATATTTTATTATATTTGTTTAGGAAGGAAAAAATATTTAAACTTTTATTTACAAATAATAAATAAATAAATGATTTCTTTATCATCTCAAGAAATTAGTGAAGTAATAATAAACAAATAATGATTTATTTAATTATTCCTAAGGGATTTAATCAAATTTGGCAAAGAATAATAATTAATTAGTGATTAATTAATTATTCTTAGACAAAAATAAGATAATTAATGATTTATCTGTTAATTTTTCATGATTGGGTTAAATATGACAAAGAATAATAATTGAACAATGGTTTAATTAATTATTCCTATAAGAAAATCAAATAAATAGTGATTTATTTAATCATTCTTCATGGGTTTAACTATAAATTACTTAAGAAAGGTGGTTTATTAAGTAATTTCTCACTGTGAAAGCAATTTTACTATCGTAAAATTGGTTTTACATGGTGTACTTTGATCCATCTAGTAAATTAGACTAGATGATCAATTTTTTGGAGATAACAGATTTCCCCCCAACGTACGAGTGTTAGGAGAAAAACACGTGACCGAAGTACATTGTAAAGACACAATCACTAGACAACACAGGGGATTCACAGAGAGAGAGAGAGAGAGAGAGAGAGAGAGAGAGAGAGAGAGAGAGAGACCAATAAAGCTGAAGTGAAAGAGGATAGGGACAGAGTGGGTGAGACTAATGCAAGTCTCCTTTTATGTTGTGGTACCAGACCTCAATGACACAGGGGAGGCATACCCATACCAGCTGAGATAACTTAGTAAAAAATAATGGTGCACCCATAAAAATAAAACTGAGTAATGAAGTACATGCTGAATGGTACATGACATGGTGGCATAACAGAGCCAGAAAATAATACAATGTGTCCCATATACATAATGCACCTTCAAAAAACATGAGCGGGGACTGAATACAATATCATCTGAGTACATGAGATATAATGTCCCCTCCCTCAAAAAATGGGTGGGAGGGAGGGTGGAACAATCTGAGAAGACCTGTTGAACAGGGAAGCACTCTGCAAAACTGAATGAATCATTTGAAGGAGATGTGCATGCTAGGAACATTTCGATCGGTAGGAACCGAACCCATCAAATCTGCGGAACTGTATCTGTGGTTGTAGAATAATAATAATGCATCTGGACATGTGGGGGGCTACCTAAAGGGCCACCCCCTCATGAGGTCTAAAGCATCTCACACACACCCGGGAATCACTAGTATAATCTACTACATCACTAAACCATCAAGTGTATGAATCACAAACATGAAACAACCAAGTCAAAGAGAAACAATGAGTCCCTCTACTCAATCCGAGGCACTGAACAAGAATGGAAGCTGGAACCAAGATACATCGCCCTCTAGTTCATTCTTCTGGAATAAAAAAGCTGATGTCAATAGAATAGGGTCCGCGATAGGTGAGGAAATGAGGATCCTCAACTAAGGCACGAGGGAAAATAGTAATGTGATTGATGGGCTGACACTAGGGACAATGGAAAATGTGGGATTGAGGGACAAATAGACGACTTCCCTTGTCAGAGCATAAAGTGCATGGTTGACTTGGTAGTGACTAACTCAACTCTGGAGGGGATGGGGACAATATGACTTGAGGCCAAAATGGGAAATACAGGATGAATGGTATTAAAATATGGATGGAATACTATGACATGATATAGTGGGATGTGGAACAGACTCCATGGATGCAAGGGTTGTTCATCATAGATGCTCTGAACAAGGGTGACTCAATGATGCTACCACACAGACTAGGCCTGGTGGGGACCATCAAAACATGAGTAAATGATGGTTACTCATGAAAAAAATCAACAAATGGTATGAAAAGTATTAAGAGGAGGTGGACCTCAAAGTACAAGTGTCACTTTATGAATAAATTTGGTTTTGAGAGGTGACGAAGTGACCCTTCTTGGAAAAATGACTTCCTGGTGAAGTGTCAAATCATCAAAAATTGAGGAAGACCCATTATAGAACTTGATGAGAACTTTCTAATGATGATGACAGTTTTTCAAAATGAGCTACAATCTGGTCGCAATGGGCGACAAAAAAATTGGGGATTTTTCTATGAAATGGCATTTTCCCTCCAATTTGGATTCACTTTCTAAGTGAGTTGAGGTGAATTTGGAGAGGAGAAAAATTCCCTAAAACTTGTGGAGATCATAGCAGACAAACTGACCATTGGAATCAGGATCTACAACTTTCAGGTAGGTGGACTTACTTATATCTTCAATTTCGGTGGTTTATTTCCTGATTTTTGGTACTTGACAACTCCCTGGGAGACCCCTGCTCCTCTTCACAGTTGCATCACACTTTTTGATCCCAACAGTACAATCTGGATCACCTGAAACAAATGAAACCTACAAGCTCGCACTTTCTGGGTAGAAAACTACAATTTGGGGCTGAAGAGAGGATTGGTCTGCTATCCTGGTGGGGGTTGTAGGTTGATCAGTGTTGACCAACGTTTTCTTCTCTGAATTGACAAGACATATGGTATTTTGCAAGCATGGAAAAGCTGGAAATAAACTAGTGTGAAAGAGACTTGGATACTCTTCGATCTGAGATCCAAAGGGATCAGAGGGTTCAAGGGGCATTGGCTTGCTATGGGGTTCTCAAGTTGGTAGAGAACTCATTGATGAGGTAAAGTGAGCCCTTGCTATTGAGAATTGTGAGCTATTGGGATCCAGAGCAAGAGGCCTTTGTTGTGCAGGGGCACAAGATTGATCTCACGTTATAAGATATATATTTATTGACCAGAATGCCTCCCATCGGAGTGGTGGGGGATATTCATCCAGTGTAACCTCATGGGAGGAACATTACTGAGTTTGTGGAGTTCCATTATCCATGGGATGTACATGTCAAGGGCACGAATATCTTGATTGGTTATCTAGAGTGGCTAGGGACATGGGCTATTGCCACAGTTGTGCTTTGGGTCTTGGACAGTCAAGCATTCCACAACATCACTAGTGGGAAGATGATGTTGGTTGAGAGTGTTTTGGATGGGACCTACTATGGGTGGGCCCAGATGATGTTGTCATCGGTGAAATGATAGTTAAGTCTATGTAGGAGGTAGGTGAATGTGACTGCACTTTTGGTATAGTATAATGTGCATTCTTCTTTGAGAATATACCCACCATATGTCCTCATGTGCAGATATGAGATGGGGGCCCATAGGAGCCTAGGATGCACCGCTGGGGGCAGTTACTACAAAGAGGAGGAGGAGGAGTTGGAAGGGTGTTACGACCCGATTTTTTCACACATTGGGATCAAATTCCCCTCTACATTGATGACTACCCTTATAGCGGGATGAACTATTAAGGAGATCCTGACTTGCCACTTCCGCCTGAGTGAGCATGGGGACTTATATTAAATTGTTATTTTATGGTGCCTTTCAAATTTTTATCACATGATCCAAAATGGATTTTGGATAGACTCCTAAGTCTAAGTGTTCCTCACAAAGAAAAATGAAAGTCCAAGGAAGTTCTTGGACCTGGCCCCATTGCAGAGATCGTCTCATTCTGAATCTACTGCAACTTGAATGGGAAAAAATGGACTTAGGATGCAGAAGTTATCATAAAATGAAGCTGCCATTTATCCTTTGGAAGCAAAATCCCCTAAAGATGGGTCCTAAAAACCCTTTAAGCCTTCTAAAGACCAAAACTATCGCAAAGGAAAATCTTTAGAAATAGGTGGATAACATTATTGGGAGGCAAAAGCATTAAGAAATAGTGGAAAACAAGCTTGTCAGTGGTCAAAGGAACTTTTCACAAGAACCGTCGGATCTGGCCAATCAACGGTCCAAATCTGAATGGCATACTGCAATCGGCAGTGACAGGTGGAGGCAATCGAAGGCAGACATGCGATAGGACAGGGCCGATGTGATATCGTAATCGCCAATATCGGCAGATAGCAATCGATGTTAGCATAGGCCATACCATATGGTAAGACCCCGGGTCTATGCAATATGTGATTGCGACAAGTCGCATCGCAATATCGCATCGAAGCTACACAACGGAGCGGGGTATATATATATATATATATATATATACTATATATATATTATAGTATATATATATATATTATATATATATATATATATATATATATATATATATATATATATGCGATGCGATAGTCAAACTCGATAGAGTTATAAACAATATTCCATATGTTTTGAGTTCTGTAAAATGACATTTTAAGGGATTTTGCAATGTTTTTAATATATATTTTTATAAATACAAAAGGGAACGTGGCACAAGGGCATTGCGACTTGCGATAGCAATTACAAGCTGACCCGATGGAAAATAAGGAGGAATTCAAGATATTTGAAGTTTGATAAAAGGCAAAGTGACAAGTTTTCTTGTGTTTTAGCGTATTTCTATGTGTAAACAAAGAATGCTATTCTTGGGGATTCCCAAGGCCCGATGGTCCCTTCCGTTACAGCACAAGTGGCCACCATCATTGAAAGCATTTAGCAATGATTTCTAATGCTCACAGAGGGGATTTGAGTGGACCAATGTCGGAATCCAGAGAGCCCAAGGAGGGGAAAGGAATGGACAACACCGATTGGCTAAAAGCCACAGAATGGCAGAAAAAGAGGGGAAGCAAGTTTTCTTGCAAAAAAACAGAGAATAAGCAAATGTGTAGAAGCAAAAAGAGGCCGATAGAGAAAAAAGCTAATGCGTAGAGAGCAGTCGAGGGAGTCACTTGGAGGTCAAGTGAAAAGCCAGAGAGCTATAAATTGACAGAGAGCCAAAGAAGCTAGAGCCAAGAGCCAAAGCTAGAGCCGAAGAGCCAGAGCCAGAGCCAAGGGTTAGAGCCAAGGGCTACAGCCAAGAACTAGAGCCAGAAGCTGATAGCTTCAAGATCCAAGGATCAAATGGTGTCAAAACCCATTATTTCTGTGTAAAATAGTGGATTTGAGACAAGAGCCTGTAAAAATGACTTTGCCATAATCCTAGAGAGCCTAGTTGAGTTGACGAGAGCTCAAGGAGATGTAGCCTCAGAGTTTTGGGTGAACTCCATATTAAATTGTTGTTCTGTGTCTTTTGTTTACTACTGAATTAGTTATTATTGTATGTATTTACATATCAGCATAACGACATATTTTAAAGCACATAAATAATAAACAATAAATGTAAGAATACACCTTAATATCAAACGCTTATTAATTCCGCATTGGTTAATCAATAAGACTTGGGAATATTTAAGCTTTGGAAGTGGGAGAGGTTATTGTAAGTTAGATAAGAAGCCTAAGAGCCCCATTTTCAGATCAGGTGGTGTTAGAGCCTATGTTTGGTTAACCCCACCTTCAAAGAAGGTTATATCAGAATGCTTGATTGACAAAGCAAAGACTGCTTGTTTGAAAGGTGTTTGAACAACAAGAGGTTGATTGTATGCTTATTTTACAGACTGACTATTTTCTGAGTTTGCATAGATAAAGGGAAAGCTACTGATAGCTCAGTCTAGGAAGGAAAAATTAGGAAGAAGGGCTGAAGGCAATCCTTGGAGCACAAGAGGTTTGTTGCAAAATATTGTTGAAATAAGCTCTGTATTAATCTTGTTTGAAGTTCTTTTGTTCATTGGCATAATGACAACTTCTACAAGTGTATCCTCAAATTCCTTCTCCATCACAATACTCTTTGATGGAGACTTGAAGCAAGACTTGTTCACCATGATGGACAAGGTGAGAGAAATGTATGAGGATGGAAGAAAGAGCAACATACTTAGAGAGCAGTTGAATACCATGAAGGAAGAGAAGCAGTTTCTTTTTGACAGACTGCAGGAAATGGAGAGGCAACTTCATATTGCAAATATGAACCTAGAAAGGATGCATGAGTTGGAGTCATAGCTCTCTATTGCCAAAGAAGCCTTGATCAAGTATCAGCTTGAATAAGAGGTAAACCATTCCAGTTTGTCTTCAAATTCTTCTAAGAATTCTTATATTGGTTCTTTTGAAAAACATACTAGAGGCATAGGTTCCAAGCTAATGTCCAATATGGGCTATGAAGGAAAGGGCTTGGGAAAGCATGCACAACGTATTGTCAAACCAATAATGGTTGAGGAAAGGCCTAAGTATTTGGGTCTTGGCTATGGACAGTCTTATGGAGAGAGTTCCAAAGCTACCATGAAGGCCATTGAAACCGCTCCAAGCAAGAGTTGCATTGCAAAGTGTGAAGATTGTATTCAGGAGGAATGCAATAGCTTGAAACATCACTTGCAGGATGCAGGTGTTTAGAAGCACACACTTGAACAGCCTTGAAGAGATTGATGGTGTTCCAAACTTCTTCATTTGCTTCATGAAGGCAATAAAGGTGAAAGGGGCAGGTATAAATCTGGTTCTAAAAATATTCCTTTTGACTTTGCAAAGCATGATAAATTTCCACATAAGCATGGGAAAAGAATTGCATGTTCCTTTTGTGGTTTGGATAAACATCATGTTTCTAGATGTTGGAAGAGAATGGCCACATACAGGAAACTTTTGAAGGAAAAGCAGAAAAGAACCAAAGGTCCATTGGACAAGGAAAATCATGATGTCAAGAGGATGCACATGTGTTGCACTTACTGCCATAAGCAAGGGCATCTTGCTGAAAGGTGTTGGACTCTAAATCCAACAAAGCTTCCACAAAAGCTGAAGAAAGTGGAAACAGAAGATGGTAGAAATGGAAAGGAAGTTTTCACGAATGATGTGTCTCAGGATGATTCACATGTTGATGTTGATGTGCAGCCAAAGGAAAAACCTTTGAATTGGATTGGTAAGAAATGGTTAGAATTATTTTCCAATTAAGGTTGCATGTCTACTGATGCATCTATTTGCATTTCTTTGTTGATGAGATGCAAGTTGCAGGTTTCCACCAAGATGGTGAATGGAAAAGATTGAGAGGGAGACTCACTTTGTTGCTGCAACATTATATTTCATTTCATCTTCGAAAGTACAGTGTGCTTAAGCGAAAGCTGAAGGATGAAATGCATGCATGAGCATGAGATGCATGAACACATGGATGTTGATGTTTTCCTTGCATTTGAACATGTATATGTAATTAACTTGAAGGGTTCATTGCTTTGATGTAAACAGGCATGTAATATTGACTTGAGAAAAGTTGATTTGGTCTCCAAGATGGAGATAGTAATGAAATGTTCATCTTTTAAAAAGAGTCCTAATGGTATTTTTCAACATGCTTGACTTGAAGGGTCATTTGTTTTAAAGGCATGTTTTGTGGGCTTGTTGTCTATTCCAACATTTGTATGCAGATGTAATACATGGAGATGTTCACAAAATGTGAAATCTACTTCTTTTGATGAAGCAGGAGCTTAGTCCATCCAGCTGTTATCTATATTCCTCTTGTTATTAACAGTTGTTGTTGACAACATGTCAAACAGGTACAAATGAAATTTTTGTGGAGCATATGTACTTCACATTTGTTTGAACCACCTGGGATCAATGATCAAGGTAGAGAAGTTCAAACTACCTTTTTTTATCGTCTAAGCAGGAGTTCTGCAAGAAGGCAAAGAAGAAGATAGTTCTTCCCAGGAAGACTAGCCCATCCAGGAGGGGAAGTGGTCAAAAAATTTGGTTCAGAGGCACTATAAAGGCAAGTGTAGGGAGGCTGAAAGAAGAGGGTGAGTCACTCTCATTTACTGTTTAGATCAATATATCAGTCTTTCAGAGACCAAAAGTTCTTTTAGTGGGAAGGCGTGATCCAAAATGGATTTTGGATAGAATCCTAAGTCTAAGTGTTCCTCACAGAGGAAATTGAAAGTCCAAGGAAGTTCCTGGAACTAGCCCCATTACAAAGATCGTCTCATTTTGAATCTACCACAACATGAATGGGAAAAAATGGACTTAGGATGTAGAAGTTATCATAAAATGAAGTTTCCCTTTATCCTTTGGAAAAAGGGGCAAAATCCCCTAAAAAAGGATCCTAAAAACCCTCTAAGCCTTCTAAATACCAAAAATATCGCAAAGGAAAACCTTAAAAAAAAGGCTGATAACACTATCAGGAGGCAAAAGCATGAAGAAATAGTGGAAAGAAGGCTTGTCGGCGGTCAAAGGAACTTTGCACAAGAACCATCAGATCTGGCTAATCAACGGTCTAGATCTAATCGGCATACTGCAATTGGCGGTGATATGAAGAGGCAATCAAAGGCGGACATGCGATAGGACCGAGTCGATGCAATATCATGATCGCCAATATTGGTGGATCACAATCGGCTTTGGCATAGGCCATAGCATATGGTAATACCCCGGGTCTATGCGATATGCAATTACGACAAGTCGCATATATATATATATATATGTGATGTGACAGCTGGACCCGATAGAGTTATAAACAATATTCCATATATTTTGAGTTTTGTAAAATGACATTTTACAGGATTTTGCAATGTTTTTAATATATTTTTTATAAATACAAAGGGGAATGCAGCACAAGGACATTGCAACTTTCGATAATGATTACAAGCAGACCCGATGGAAAATAAGGAGGAATTCAGGATATTTGAAGTCTGATAAACGGCAAAGTGACAATTTTTCCTCTGTTTTAGCGTATTTCTCTATGTAAATAGAGAACGCTATTCTTGGGGATTCCAAAGGCCCGATGGTCCCTTCCATTATATCATAGGTGGCCACCATCCTTGAAAGTGTTTAGCAATGATTGCTAATGCTCAGAGAGGGGATTTGAGCGGACCAAGGCCGGAAGCCAAAGAGCCCAAGCAGGGGAAATGAACGAACAACATCGATTGGCTAAAAGCCACAGAATGACATTAAAAAAAGGGGAAGCAGGTTTTGTTGCAAAAAAATAGAGAATAAGCAAAAGTACAGAAGAAAAAAGAGGTCGAGAGAGAAAAAAGCTAATGCGCAGAGAGCAGCCGAGGGAGTCACTTGGAGGTCAAGTGTGAAGCCATAGAGTTATAAACTGACAGAGAGCCAAAGAAGCTAGAGCCAAGAGCCAAAGCCAAGAGCTAGAGACAAAGTCAAAGAGATAGACCCAGAGCCAAGGGCCAGAGCCAAGAGCCAGAGCCAGAAGCCGAGAGCTTCAAGAGCCAAGGATCAAATGGTGTCAAAACCCATTGTTTCTGTGTAAAACAATGGAGTTGAGCCAAGAGCATGTAAAAAATACTTTGCCATAATCCCAGAGAGCCTAGTTGAGTTGACTAGAGCTCAAGGAGATGTAGCCCCAAAGTTTTGGGTGAACTCCATATTAAATTGTTGTTCTGTGTCTTTTGTTTATTGTTGCATTAGTTATTATTGTATGTCTTTACATATTAGCATAAAAATAGATTTTAAAGCACATAAATAGTCAACAATAAACATAAGCATACACCTTAATATCAGGCACTTATTAATTCCACATTGGTTAATCAATAAGACTTGGGAATATTTAAGCTTTAGAAGTGGGAGAGGTTCTTGTAAGTTAGACAAGAATCCTAAGGGCCCCATTTTCAGATCATCACATGTATATGGTACTAAGTGTAAAATATGTTGTATGAAAACATAACATAGTTAAAACTGGCAGGATATGTAGGACGAGCTGAAATGCCTAGGGCTATAGATCGGGGGACATCATCATCACATCAGGGTCCATATTATAATGTGCTACTTGCTTATCTACATTGTAGGTTTGATGTACTCTTGATCGGGGTCTCAAAGTGTGGATGGCATGAGTTAGATGATCGATACACAGATCAGTGTATCGGTCTTCCATCAGAGTGGCGAGGTATCATGTGGCACGTGGCGATGGCTGGTTAGGCAGTACGTGATCTACGTACAAGTGGAGCAGAGCCTTTGGTGCGGGATTCGTCGAATAGTGACTAGTGTTGAGTTATGCAATAGGTATGTATGTACTCTCAATTACATTGCCTTTTTCCTCTCTTCTTATCTCTTTCGTACCTTGATATGCTAACATATTGATGGATTATGATAAGAAATGAATGAACTAATCTCAATTAAGATTTAGCAACCACAACTAACTCTTATTCATTTTTATGCAGAAAAACGATGAAAGGAACAATTGTTGTTCCCTAGAGACAGAACAACATAAACCAAGAAAGGAGGAATGAGGCACGTCGATTGCATTTAGGCCAGAGGACGAATCAAGAGGATCAATGCTAAATAAGAAGAATGTGAGAAGATAGCATTTAGTTGTGAATCCCATAGTATCTCCTGATCCTGAGGGATCACATTTATTTTTTACCTTTTTGGGTATAAAAGTGAAAACTATAGGGAGAAAGGGGATCGATCTCTGTTTATTTTAAATTGTAATTTTAATTTACAGACTCATGCTTTTGAGGAACATGACCATATTGTAATGAGGATTGAGTTCAATGGTTAATATATAATTTACGTTGTTGTTCATTTGTATTCTCTAAAGTAGCTCAACAGTATTCGTTGGTGGCTAGGGCCCGGCCTCTAGTGGATCAAACTGTTATCCTTTGTGCTATATCTTTCTAATTCATGCAAGTTTAATTGGTTTGATGTTTTTCCATTCTCTACTAGTTTATCTTGTTTTCTATTTTCCAATTTCCTGTATTACAGTTAGTTTACTTTCCTTTATTCTGACCTTATGTGCTTCGTAGATTTGTCATTTGATTCCATTTATGCTTACTGTAGATTAAATTGATTATTAGTTAAGGCATTGAATCTTGTTGATTACGATAAGAGTGTGGTTATTACAGAAGCAGCTGAAAGAGATTGGTTAATTCTACTGAACTCTTGGTTGACATCATTTCCATTTGGATTGCTTAATTGAGATTGAGTGTGATTTGGATAGAATCAGCTAGAATAGATTGGTTAATGCCACTATGTTATTAGTTGATGCTATTGTCAATTGAATTGCTTATGATTTCAGTTGATGATTAAGTCTTGATGCTTAGATGTAATATTTCTGTTAGCAGTTGCAGTTTGGGTTTTATAAATGCATCCATTTACTCTTGTATCAAAGTTTTATATTTCATTTTAAAAATCATTACTCTATGGATTTATAGCTTGCACATATTGTGTACACTCTTGGAATAAAAGGACTTGCCTTGATTGATAACTAATGTGACGAAATTAGGAGTTGTAACAAACACCTTTTAGCACCCAACATTTTGGCACCGTTGTCAGGGAGAGTGTTGTCATTTTACAAAGAGTGATGTATATTTGATAATTGCTGCTGGGAAAGAATTGGGTATTGAAAACGGGAGGTAAGAACCTACGCAACAAGAAAGTAAAGTGCTTTCTCCTCCACCCGCTTTTCAGCACAATTGCATAGAAGTGAAGTAGGTGTTTGATGTTTCTCTGCTAACGAAGAACTAGGTATTAAAAATCAGAGGTAAGAACCTGCATAAGGAGCAAGTAAAATGCCTGCTCCCCCACCCACTTTCCAACAAAATTACTAGGAATTTAAGGTAGAAATAAATGTTTGAATTTTGCATGAATGACTAAGAAGAAAAGACTAGAAAACGATATAATCCCACATTCCAAACCTAAAAAAGCCAAGGGACCGATGACCCTTGGGCGATCAACTTTTATTGATGAAATCATAAGGAACGATGAGTCTTAGCCATCAATAGGACCCTGAACCATTTCTTCTAGACACCCTACAGTCTCCCTTCAGGCCACAGGATCGCCATTTGTAGCCTACGTTGAGGTTCACGGTAAAATTGAAGGGACTAAACAGAGTTTTCAAGATATTGAAAATTCACGATCAATTCCATCACAAGAAGGGAATCCTTGCAACCTCCATGAAGGAGAAGGAGAAATAAGTAAATCTGAGGTTAAACTAGCAGAACTAAGATCTCTTGAGGTAGTAATTGAGCAAAGGACACCCAGTGTCCGAGATCAAGGGAGTGTTGCTAGAATCATTCCCACCTCTTCTAGACATCCTAGGAACAACTCTCTAGCTCTAGAGATCCCAGAAGGATAATGGCATATCTTTGGCCAAGTGGCTGATAATCCACGACTACCCCAGACCTCTACACTACAGTATCCTATTGTTGACACAACTATTAACGCCCCCATGAAAGCTATCCCATTACAAAGCATTGCCACCTTTCATGGACTCACTTTAGAATATCCGGATGCATTCCTGTTTGAATTCGATGTCCTATGTAGGGGTTATGATTACACCACCGACCCCCAAAAACTGAAGTTGTTTCCCTCCACTTTAAAGGGAGCGGTCCTACAATGGTTTATGGGACTGGTGGAGGCACCATCAACGATTGGGACCAAATGAAAACTACCTTCCTTAAAAAATATCAAGATTATTGCAAATCTAGAGAACTAAAAGATGAAATATTCCAAATGGTAGCAAATCCTAGCGAAACTTTGGAAGAATATGTGGAGCATTTCCAATATAACCTCCAAGTCTCCTTATGCAAATCTACCTGATAATGTTCTAAAAGCCACGATGATTAAAGGGATGAAAGACTAGTGGATAGAGACACTAAATATCATGGGTAAAGTTGATATTTATCAAGAAGACTATGCTAATATTATTGATTTGTGCATTACGCGCTCAAGGGGCAGTACAAGACTAAAACTAGTTGGATGTGATATGATCAACAAGGACAAAAAAGTCTCTGGAGGAAGCATTACTCGTGCTGGAATTGGCATCCTGCTGGAAGATTTCAAAACAGATACCCTGGGAACCTTGACAACACAGTTAGACATCATGCAAGCCAAACAAAAGTAGGTTGAAGCAAAGCAAAACCTGGTTATTTTTTCCCCCGATGCAAAAAGAAACATAGTCATAAAGAATGCCCACTAGATATGGTACAGACCTGTGCCATATGCACTAAGGAACATGCCACAGAAAATTTCCCATCTCTCCCAGGATTAAAAGTGGTCTTCAAGGAGGCAGAGGAAGAATCAGAACCAGTATACCTGTTAAACCAGTGTCGCCAATGGCAAGCACAAAAAACAGGTATCCCTACCGACCCATCTTCATTTCTTCAGCCTTCATAATATAATTCCAAACAATATATAAGAGCTACATGGCAGAACCAGCCACCTTTTCCTAACTAGCCACCACAAGCATTCTGCATGCCACCTTGGTCCAATCAGTCAAACTTGAACAATAGTTGGCGAAATCCCTCTTACCTTCCATCATTTTGATAAAACAACCCATATCCATCTCAATGGTCCCCCTCCACTTCACAAAACCAAAACTGGTAATCATGTTGGAAAAGACCCACGAACCAACTAGTAGGGATAGTCCCCCTGCCTCAACCCACTTTACTGGCACCTTATACGTTGTAGCAAAATCCTCAGTCCAATCTACGACTGCAAATCCTAGCCCATCCCAACCCAAATCCTAACAACAGACCAATCCAGTCGATACAAATCATTGAAGGTCTGGATCCGGAAACTGAGTTGAGAGAATGTATGAACTCAAATTGAGGTATGGAAAAATAATCGTGCCATAGGATGATAAAAATCTGCAACTTGAAGAACCATACCCAAATAAGCCATTGACTGTAGATAAACACCTCAAAGGGAAAGTAGAGTCAAGCAGAAAAGTCACGAACATATCATTACCTCTTCTCTGCCATTCCTAGAAAGATTGATTATACCTTGCCCAATTGAATATCCTGACTAAGATCTCCTGGGAGAACTAAAAAAATCTTTGCATAAAAATATCCCTCCTCCAAGCTATTCAAGGGATTCCAATCTATGCAAAAACCATTAAGGAATTGTGTGCCAAAAATTCTACAAGGAAAATAAAGGTAACACCAACTGTCCATGTAGTCAGAACTTTGTTTGATCTATTATTAGGCAAAGAGAAAGCAGTGAAATATGAAGATCCAGGAAACCCTATTGTCACAGTACAAATAAATGGATGCTCCTTTCCACATTCATTAGTCGATTTAGGGCCAACCATTAATTTTCTCACAATAACAACCTGCGAGAGGCTTGGCATCATAGCCTTAGATCCAACTACGACCTTGTTGTAACTTGCTGACCATTCAGTTATTAAGCCAGAAGGGACATTACAGGATGTGATGGTGTCTGTAGACTCTTGAGAAAACCCGACAAATTTTTTGATTATTAATCCTAGAAATCGGCTAGATGGACATCCTTTAATATTAGGAAGACCTTGGCTAGTGACTACAGATGCTTATATAAGCTGCCAAATAGGTAGCATAACTATAACTAGAGGGAATGATGTGAAGAACTTAGCTTTATACCCTTCAACTCAGCCAAGCCTAACCATAATAAAAACTAGGAAGCATCTTGTAACATATTTACCAGAAAATATTTGATCACCATTCACTGTAGTATATGCTCTTGAATTTAAAAACCAAACAAAAGATGATATTATTAACACTTGCATTAACCACTCGGCTACAGTATCTAATCTAAAATGTCACATGATTGAAGCAGTCCTTGATAATGAAATTGAATAAGATCCTTTAAAAGATATCAATGACCAAACAATACCAACAACGACTGCCTATAATAGAAAACCTATTGAAATTGAGCTAGGAAAAATCCTTAAAATTAACAAAAACTTGGGTGATGACCAACAGCAGAAGCTTATTCAAATCCTTATAAAATATAAAAGGACTTTCACCTAGGATTACCTAGATATGAAAGTGATTGACCCTCAACTATGTATTCACCACATTTACACTGAAAAAGATGCAAGACCTGTACAACAACCTTAGGGTAGATTAAATCCTCACCTAAAGGATATCGTTAAAAACGAACTACAGAAACTGTTAGATGTGAATGTTATCTATCATATATGTGACAGTAAATGGGTTTCTCCATTAGTTGTGGTTCCTAAAAAGAATGGGAAATGGCGTATATGTGTCGATTACTGAGAGCTTAACAAAGCAATGCAAAAAGACCATTTTCCCCTTTCGTTTATCGATCAGGTTCTAAACACATTGGCAAGTAAAAAAATCTTCTCTTTCCTGGATGGCTTTAGTGGCTACAACCAAATACAAATTTCCCCCGAAGACCAAGATAAGACTAATTTCACCTACCCCTGGGGGACGTTTTCTTACAGGGTATTACCTTTTGGACTGTGTAATGCACCTGCTACATTCCAAATATCCATACTCAGTATTTTTGTATATTTGATAAATGAAGGATTAGAGGTATACATGGATGATTTCATACCCTATGGAGATGACTTTGAGCAGGCATTACATACATTGGAGAAAGTCCTAGAAAGAAGCATTGCTACTAGGATTTGTTTGAGCCACGAGAAATTCCATATGATGATGACAGAAGGCTTGGTCCTAGGCAATTACATCTCAGCAGCTGGAATTCAGGTATATCTAGAAAAAATATAGATAACTCCTCTTACTAGCTATCGCCTACACTCAAACAGAGGTATGCATTTTTCTCGGATTTGCTAGATATTATCAAAGATTTAAAAAAACAATTCACATATTGTTGCACCATTATATGCCTTGACAGGAAATATTGATTTTATATGGACTGACAAATGTGACATTGCCTTTGTAGAATTAAAATGGCTACTATCAACAACAACAATATTACGAGGCCTGAACTGGGATATACCATTCCAGATTTCATCGGACGTATCAGATACAGCCATTGGAGCAGTTCTTGGCCAAGAAGAAGACAAGAAACCCTATGTGATATACTACATCAGCAAAAATTTAACTTCTACTTAGTTGAATTACACAGTTACAGAGAAGGAGTTTCTAGCTGGAACTTGCCGACCATTCAGTTATTAAACCAAAAGGAACATTATAGGATGTGATGGTGTCTGTAGACTCTTGGGAATACCCGGAAGATGTTTTGATTATTAATCCTAGAAACCAGCTAGATGGACATCCTTTCATATTAGGAAGACCTTGGCTAGCAACTGCAGATTCTTATACAAGCTGTCGAATAGGAAGTATGAACATAACTAGAGGGAATGATGTGAAGAACCTAGCATTATACCCTCTGTCGAGTCGTAAAAAGGGTCTCTTTCACCTCTAGTTACCTCACATTAATTTTTCAATCTAGGAACATTTTGTTATTTCAAAGAGTGTCTCAGTTTGAGGCTATCATTTGCTAGAGTAACTCAAGAAAATACAAGAGTAAATGGATGCTTGAAAGAAAATCTACTTACAACAAAATATCTTGAAGCCTAAATCATTTATTCAAATAAATAAGCAATGTATCAGTCAAGGGTCCAGTAACAATAACTCATCCCTTTAGAAACTAATGTAACCAAAAGTAACCAAGGAATAGATCGTCAATCTGGGGACTAGATAGTAAATTCCAATGCCCACTACAGTTTCAGATTGTTTTGCACACCAAGGCAATCAATAATGCAAATAATAGGAAATGGAACAGGAGAAATGGAACAACAACTAAATCTGATGAAGAACAATACCTTAATCTATAGAAACAAGTACAGTAGCTTTATCCTATAGAATACTTAAAGTATGAATCGAACAACAAACAAAAATGGAACGACAACCAATTACCAATGAAATATAGAACAACGCTTAGAGCCTATGGTGCTGAAATAAATAATACACAAGGCATTAAGAAAAGAAGTAATTTGAGTTTGATGTCGCAAGTATTAATCCCAGTTAGAAAGGGTAACGATCACAATTCATAATGGAACCGCAAGTCAATTGAATAGCAATCGTATGAAGTATAAACCATAGACGAATACAGTAATACCAACTTAAGAAGGTTACAGCTTGATTACCCTGCAATTAAACAACAATAGCATTCTGTAGAGAACAGTGATGTTACATTAATGACTTTAAAGAAATAGCAATACGTTATAAGATCATAATGCACATTAAGAATTTCTTGTTGCAGAGAACAATATATGAAATATAACCAAGCTGCAATATAAGATAACAAAACACACCAGATTACCGATTCAAGCTGATAATACAAACCACACACAAACTAAAGATAATGATACAGGAGCAATTGTTCCACTAGGGTCGGGCCCTTAGCCTCCAGGGGCACACCGCTTGAGGTTATTCCAGGATCAAAGATGAAATAGAAACCAAGTTTGTATTAATACATAAAACAGCATTACAGCAACGAGAGTCGATGATCAAAGTCTCAAATTTAAGAAAAGTTGCATAGAAAACTTAACAGACAACCCCCCGAGCTAACGATGTTGCCCCTTTTTATAATGGTGAAGGTGGAGATGTCTAGGTGCAAAAATAGTTAAAGCAGTGATCCCTCAGGATCAAAGGATCTTGCAGGATTCACCAAACTGTGGACTCTCAGTTATCCCTTTACTTAGTTGCACCAAGTCGATATTTCTATTTCCTTTCCCTGGCTGATATGCTTTAATTTGGTTCGCCTTGTTTGCATGTGGTTCCTCGCCAAAGGGACAGCGGTTAACTTGGCCCTGTCCTTTTCTTTGGAACAACAGTCTTTTGTTTTTCCTCTTCCTGCATAAGAAATGACAATTGTCAGTGTTTTCATTTTGCACATTAATCTTATACATTTTGTCATAATTTCTTATTATCTACCTAGTTCATGATGCAAAAGGTTTGTAATTTTTAATGAAAAGACGCCAAAATAATCACCAAAAACATACCTTCTTTAGTACTCCACACCCTCCAACTCAGCCAAGCCTAACCATAATAAAACTAGGAAGCAGCCTATAACACATTTAACACAAAATATTCGTTCACCATTAAATGTAGCAGATGCTTTTCAATTTAAAAATGAAACAGAAGACAATATTATAAAAACTTTCATTAACCACCCTACTACAATATCTAATCTAAAATGTCACATGATTGAATTAGTTCTTGATAATGAAATTGAAGAAGATCCTTTAAAAGATATCAATGACTAAACAATACCAACAACGACTGTCTATAATAGCAAAGCTATTGAAATTGAGCCAGGGAAAATCCTTAACATTAACAAAAACTTGAGTCATGACCAACAGCAGAAGCTTATTCAAATCCTTAGAAAATATAAAAAGGCTTTCGCCTGGGATTACCCAGATATGAAAGGGCTTGACACTCAACTATGTATGCACCACATTTACACTAAAAAAGACGCAAGACCTGTATGACAACCTCAGTGTAGATTAAATCCTCACATAAAGGATATTGTTAAAGACGAACTACAGAAACTGTTATATGTGAATTTTATCTATCATATATCTGATAATAAATGGGTTTCTCCATTAGTTGTGGTTCCTAAAAAGAATGGGAAATGGCATATATGTGTTGATTACTAAGAGCTTAACAAAGCAACGCAAAAATACCATTTTCCCCTTCAGTTTATCGACTAGGTTCTAGACACCTTGGCAGGTAAAAAATTCTTCTCTTTCCTGGATGGCTTCAGTGGCTACAACCAAATCCAAATTGCCCCCAAAGACCAAGATAATACTACTTTCACCTGCCCCTTGGGGACTTTTTCTTACAGCGTATTACCTTTTGGACTGTGCAACACACCTGCATTCCAAAGAGCCATACTCAGTATTTTTTCAGATTTGATAAATGAAGGATTAGAGGTATACATAGATGATTTCACACCCTATGGAGATGACTTTGAGCAGGAATTACAGAAATTGGAGAAAGTCCTGGAAAGATGCATTGCTACTAGGCTTTGTTTGAGCCATGAGAAATGCCATATGAAGATGACAGAAGACCTGATCCTGGGCCATTACATCTCAGCAACTGGAATTCAAGTAGATCCAACAAAAATACAAGTAATCCTCTTACTAGCTATCCCCTGCACTCAAACAAAGGTACGCAGTTTTCTGGGATTTGCTAGATATTATCGAAGATTTATAATAAAATATCACAAATGGCTATACCATTATATGCCTTGATAGGAAATATTGATTTTATATGGAATGACAAATGTGACATTGCCTTTGTAGAATTAAAATGGCTACTATCAACAACACCAGTATTAAGAGGCCCAAATTGGGATATACCATTCCATATTTCATCTGATGCGTCAGATACCCATTGGAGAAGTTCTTGGCCAAGAAGACAAGAAACCCTATGTGATATACTACGTCAAAAAAAAAAATTTAACTTCTGCTGAGTTGAATTGCACAGTTACAGAGAAGGAGTTCCTAGTTGTGATTTATGCTATTAATAAATTCAGACACTATATAATAGGATACCGTGTAGTCTTGTATAATAATCACTCTGCTATCAAATATTTAGCTAATAAACCTATTATAAATGGAAGAGTGACACGATGGTTAATACTTTTGCAGGAATTTGACATAATGATCAAGGATTGACCAGGAAAGGAAAATCCGATGGCAGACTTCCTCTCATGAGTGCCAAGAACAAACAACGCAGTGGCGGTAGAAGACCAGTTCCCTGATGAGCACCTGTTTGCTGTGACCATGAAAACACCATGGTATGCAGATGTGGAGAATTACTTAGCAGTGGGAAAACTACCCAAATACCTGACACCCAGAGAAAGGAAATTGATAGTGCAACGCAACACTTGGTTCTCCTAGATCAGAGGATACCTCTTTCACACAGGAGCCGATATGCATATCTGTAGCTGTATTAGGGAAGACGAAACTTATGATATCATAAAAGTCTGCCACAATGGACCTTGCGGTGGACACTTTGCAAACCGCAGGATTGGACATAAAATCTTACATATGGTCTATTATTGGCCCACGATTTTTAAGGATGCCAAGAAATTTGTCCAGGCATGCGATAGCTACCAAAGAATGGGTCACCCTGGCCAGTTTGACGAGATGCCCTTACACCCACAGCTAGTCATCAAACCCTTTGAATGCTAGGCGTTAGATTTCTTCAGCCCAATAAATCCATCATCAAATCAAAAATCATATATACTGGTTACAACGGAATACATGACTAAATGGGTGGAGGCAATAGCATTACCAAGAGCAAAAAAGGAAATAGTAATCAATTTTCTCTTTGAAATTTTCGTGTGGTATGGTTTATTGAGAGAAATAATACGGATGGAGGGCCAAAATTTGTAGGCCATAAGATTGTTGCTACACTAAAAAATCATCACATTTTTCATAGAATTACCTATCCGTAGCACTTGTAGGAAAATGGCCAAGTAGAGAGTACCAACAAGGTAATCGAAGTCATTCTAACAAAGATAGTCGCTTCGCACAGATGTGACTGGGCTACCTAATTGCTAGAAGCCCTATGGGCATATCACACGACTTGGAGAAATATAACAGGATACTCCCCATATCAGCTAGTGTTTGGTAAGGAACCTATCTTCCCCATAGAATTTGAAATGCAGACATTAAGGATAGCCCAAGAAGTGGGGTTGGATTTGAATGAAGCACAAATCAACAGATTACAACAAATAAATGAATTAGATGAAATCTTGTTATTGGCTCTTTATCATATTGCACTTATTCAACAACAAAGAGCAAAATGGCATGACGCCCTCATCAAGAAAAAGACATTCCATGAAGGTGGCTGGGCGCTTCTATATGATTCCAAGTTCCAAGACTTCCCGGGCAAACTCCAGACTAGATGGTTAGGTCCCTACGAGATAAAAGAAGTGCACGATAATGGCACCCTTACATTAGCCACCATTGATGGGTCTAGCTATTCCTTTAAAGAAAATGGGCATCGAAAACGCCTCTACCACAAAACACTTACAAGGGAATCCTTTTGCCAACAGATACGCGAAAATTCTATGATACAAATTCTTGTTGCAAAAGGCAACTCTTCGGCAACACCAATTCTATAAAAAGTTATTTTTTTTAGACTTGTAAATACAATTGTTTTTTTTGTTTTTTCTATTGTTTTTCTTTCTTATGTATGATTGCCCTTCTATTGTTTAGAGCAGTAGGGATGATTGCTTGTCTATGTTTTTCTCTCCCTATTTTCTTTTGTTGTTCTCTACAGGGAACAACTGTTGTTCCCTCCAGGGAACAGCTATTGTTCCCTCTAGGGAACAACACTTTTTCATGTGTTGATTTGTTGTTCCCTATAGGGAACAAATGCTATTCCCTAAAGGGAACAACACTTTTCCGTGTTTTTTTGTTGTTCCCCACAGGGAACAGTTGTTGTTCCCTCCAAGGAACAACACTTTCTGCGAGTATTTTTTTGTTGTTCTGTAAAGGGAACAACACTTTTCTTGTATGTTTTCCTTTGTTTTTCCCTCCAGGGAACAACACGTTTTTTCTGAGTATGATTTTATTGTTCCCTCCAGGGAACAACACTTATTTCAAGTGTTTTTTTGTTGTTCCCTCCAGGAAACAACACTTTTTCTGAGTGTTATTTTTGTTGTTCCCTCTGGGGAACAACTGCTGTTCCCTTTACTTTTTCAAGTGTTTTTGTTGTTCCCTCAAGGGAACAACACTTTTGGAGTATTTTCGAGAACAACCCTTTTTCCCCCTTGCATGATGATTCCTAGCCCATCCCAGCTCATTTTTTTAAGCCTCTTTATGGCATAAAGTACAATACATATATCAGGACAACAAGTATGGAGTCTAATGAAGCAAGGGAATATCCTTAACATTATTATCTCTAACAAGATTGCTTTGTGATGATCGAAAAAGAAAGGACACAATTATCTATATCACTTTATTGTCCTCATTTCTGTTATAAATGATACTGATTGATTATCTTCACCATGTTGGTTCTACTCCCTCTAGTATATTTCTCTCTGCTTATTATTAATAAGATTATGGGTATAATTTTTTTCTATCGATATGTTCAAACTTCTTCCGCCATCCCTACTCCTAAGGAGTACTAAGCCACCCTCTTTATATAAAATGGGGAGTGTAAAAAGAAATATATATATATATATAATAAAAGTCACTAACAATTTTATTTTTTGATCTATAGATGGAGGATAGGGGGTCTCATTGTGAGCCAGCCTACCATGTTCATAGGGATGTGGCGAAGTGGCATTCCCACTAAGGCCACCACACTAGGGATGTGATCCAATGGATGCCTCAAGAAACAAAATCCTTGGAACAGGAGGTCTCATCACGAGCTGGCCTGACCACTTTCGCTACTTCCCAGTGAATGGCAATGTGTTCATCTAGTTACCATGCAAGCACATTGATCTCTACTGTGGACATCATAATGCACTTCCCTAACTATACATAGAGGATCATGGCTCCTAAGGGTTAGAAAGAAACTCTATCGAGGCTATGGAAGCCTACAAGCAGCGAAAGCTCTGCTTATGGTATTGAAGTTTTATTTCCTACATCAATAATTATTACAATGCCCTCTTCTTATTTCTCTATTTTTTTCTACAGAGAGATTATTTCCCTCACTTACCTTACCTTGAACCTTTATGCATGAGTTAACCTTTTCCAAATCAATCACATCATTTTCAAATGGAATAATTGAGGTAAGGTATCATCTCTTATGTATGTTGTCCTTTTTACTTATCGCACCACCTCACAACATCTTATCACTTATTAATAATTCTCATTACACGCCTCATTTTCATTACTCCAATATCCTTTTATGATACTTTCATTAATATACATACTCTGACCCTTTACTGCCCAATCCACCCCTGTACTTCACTGCTAGAACGTCATCTTTTTGTCCATTCAGTCGTAGGTGACCTTTAATTTCGAGAGGGGGGGGGGGACCTCCAGTACACTCATGCATTCGCTGTCATCGTTTTATTGGATTTTGTAGGATAATATGACATCCCATAATCACAAAGCATGTGGAATTATAACAATCCTCAATTTAACTGTATTTATTTTCATAAAACATCACCTGACAGTGTTGTTACAACTACTCGTTGTTCCATCTCTCGGTTGTTGCTCGTTTCTATGTTTTCTCTACTGCACTAATCATTTGCAGGAGTAGGAAGAACTCAACATCATGGGAGGTAAAACAGTGCGCCAAGAACCTTTAATACTGGTTGTCTCCAATGGAGCCAGGAAAATTCTAGCTCACGTAGGATGGACAACATATTTTACAAGATTTCAACCCCCCAATGAGGAAATCGCCATTGAATTTCTATAGCATCTACAAAATGGACAATCCTTGGTGAGAGGTAGACAAATCACCGTATTAGATGTTATGATAGTAGAGGTGTCTGGGCTACCGACAGAAGGACCAGTATGGGCTGACAAGTGACTAAAGTTGCACGATGCTATGGAGATTTTTAGGGACGAAGGACAAGAGCTAATCAAGAAGGGAAAAGGCATTCGGCCATCTTCTCTCGGAGAGCCATGGGGAGAATTGGCACGAATTGTCCAGAACTATATTAACTGTGATGGGAATTCAAACATGGTAAGGTCGCAGCAACTCAAGACTTTAGCAGTCTTTAAAAAAAAAAATCTCTATTAATTTTCCTGCATTGTTGAATTCATTATTGCATGACACTACTGAGAGCCTGAAAAGGGCTCGACAACCAGAGATAGTAATTAGCCACCATGGTTTGATTAGGTTAATAGTTAGTCACAACCTTTCCCAATAATAATCGACATGGTATGATCTCATATCAACCCTTGAAGGAGGTGAAAACCTACCAACACCTAACCTTGTTCCAAAAAGAAAAAGGACTACCCCTTCAAGAAGCAGACCTCACAAGCGTAGACAATCTACAAGGTTGAATTTAGACCAAGGAACGTCTGAAAATCCTTAAGGCAGTGCTAGTCAACCAACAAAATCATCTAGCCCGGTAAATGTACAGGACTTGCAACCAGAGTCAGAGGAACAAGATAATCTTGAATCAGAACCTAAGGGAGGAGATAGACCTGACTCAGCGCAGAAAGGAGCAGGGAATTCTGACGATGAACGAGAAAATGAAGTAGGGCCTCCTCCAACACCAAATATGAGTTCTCAAGATAATCCTTTGCAGGATTTCAAGGCAAGGATGGCCTAGGTCCGGGCCAATATGAACATTTACATGAAACCTGAAGAACCGCGTAATCCTAACTTAGGTGAAGCCCAATCTCTAGGGAATTCTGGCTATACTAGAATTCTGCCTTCCCCAAAAGATACAAACCAACAAGAGGAAGCAGATACAATGGCTATTCAAGAATCAGAGAACCAATCTGGTGACATGCTCCCATTGGAAAACAGTCATGATCAACAGCAAGAAGGTCTAGACACAGAGGTCGTAGGCTAAGAAGAGGAAGCAAACACAAAGGTTATTCAGGAGTCCGATAATCAATCTGGAGACATGGTCTTATTGGAGTAAAGCTAGGGTGAATAACCCAGCTCTTTAGAAACAAAGGCTATTAATGAGACCATTAGCAGATCAGTTACTCTTCAAAAGAGGCATGGAGCCAGAATGAAATTGAGGAAGCTAAGAAAAGAACACCAGAAGCTTCATAAGATGGTCAAGAGGCTCTGATGAAAAATAAAGGAAATTACAATGGGAAAAACTCTTTAAAATACCCCTAAGGTAGCCAATGTGGTTGTGCAAACAAAATTGTGTGAAGGTAGGGCTACAGGGACTCAAACTGAGCTCATACCTACTCGAACAATCACCACTCAAGCGGGATTGCATGAAAATTTAGTAGATGCAGCTGCTCAAAGGGAGGATTGGACCTCCCACAGTAAATAATTGCAGACAGAGGATATTCCCTCTTGTATCATAGGCACTTAAATAGAGGATGTACCCTCTTGTAGCATAGGCACTCAGACAGACATACAAGCCAAAGATATCCTGATGCACCATGACCCTATTTTACTAAATCCTCAAGAGGAATTGACACAAGCCTGACTCGCTTTAGAACGTTATGAACAAGAGGTAGTTCCCCTGCAAAGATATGAAGAGCTACAGAAACAACTTAGGGAACTAACTATAACAGAGAACGAGACCTTTGACAGGTGTAGAAAGGGAGAAGAAAAAGTTGGAGAAGGTGAAACTCAAGCTAGACATAGTCATGAGTCAGACAAACACCATATGCTCAATGTATTTAGATGTCCTGACATGTAGGTCTCCCGCCACCAATTATGCCTTGTTCTTATTAGAATGGTACCTGTTATTAAAAATCAAAGCCATAAGAGCTGGTAAACCAATTTAATTAGGGACAATTAAAGATTTTATAAATTGCTGCAAGGAACATGGTGCAAAGGTCCAGAGGATACTTTGTGAGTTCTATCTGCATAATTTCATATTAGAAAACGAGGTGGAAAAGAACACTAATCCTTTTGTTAGAGACATTCGATTCCATGCTTTTATCTCTTTTGCGATTAACCAACTCAAATGGTTTAAAGCTTATAATGCATTCCAAAAACAAGAACATGGATTGGATCTTTAGGTGAGGAGTGAACCTAAACACCCTTTACAAATGTTTTCCAACCATAAAAAGTTGATGAAACGAGAGGGGGTGATTAAAACTTTAGGGCCCATACATAGGGAGATTGTGTAGAAAGGAATATCATATTTCCTCTCCATTAAAGAAAGATCCCTGACTGCATCTAAGCTCAGATGGACGATCTCCACTAATAGTGTGAAAGAAAGGGAACCATTTAACTATAGGAATTTTAACGTTGTTGCAGCTTGGATGATCACCTACAACAATATTATTTTGAGAGAAGCACCTCATTGGTTGGGATGATTTTTTCAGAGTCCCATTATTTGGTATCCTCTTGAAGGGTATCAAGCTGACTATGAGTTGCTTGAAGGGAAATAAAAGGCCGCCTTTGCACTCCAGGATCAACATCATGACTTTAGGCCAATTTTTGAAGCTTTCTCTCCAGCCTACTCTTTAACTATATTGCATAAGAACCATTCATTTTTCATGAGGGCGTGAAACAAGGTAAGCAGGGGAGTATGTTGAGTTATGCAATAGGTATGTATGTACTCTCAATTGCATCGCCTTTTTCCTCTTTTCTTATCTCTTTCATACCTTGATACGATAACATATTGATGGGTTATGATAAGAAATTAATGAACTACTCTCGATTAATATTTAGCCACCATAACTAATTTTTATTCCTTTTTATGTAGAAAAACAACGAAAGGAACAATTGTTTTTCCCTAAAGACGAAACAACGTAAACCAAAAAAGGAGGAATGAGGTGTGTTGGTTGCAGTCAAGCCAGAGGACGAATCAGGAGGATCAATGCTAAATAAGAAGAATGTTAGAAGATATCATTTAGTTGTGAATCCCTTAGGATCTCCCGATCTTGAGGGATCACATTTATCTTTTACCTTTTTGGCTATAAAAGTGAAAACTATAGGGAGAAAGGGGATCGATCTCTGTTTATTTCAAATTGTAATTTTAATTTACAGACTCGTGCTTTTGAGGAACATGACCGTATTGTAATGAGGATTGAGTTCAATTTGTAATACATAATTTACGTTGTTATTCATTCGTATTCTCTGAAGTAGCTCAATAGTATTCGCTGGTAGCTAAGGACCTAGCCTTTGGTGGATCAAACTGCTATCCTTTGTGTTATATCTTTCTAATTTACACAAGTTTAATTGGTTTGATTTTTTTCCATTCTCTGCTAGTTTATCTTGTTTGCTAATTTTTGATTTCTTGTATTGCAGTTAGTTTACTTTCCTTTATTCTGACCTTATTTTCTTCGCAACTTTGTCATTTGATTCCATTTATGCTTATTGTAGATTAAATTGATTATCAGTTAAGGCATTGAATCTCGTTGATTACGATAAGAGTGTGGTTATTATAGAATTAGCTGAAAGAGATTGGTTAATGCTATTGAAATCTCAGTTGACATCATTTCCATTTGAATTTCTTAATTGAGATTGAGTGTGATTTAGATAGAATCAGCTAGAAGAGATTGGTTAATGCTACTATGCTCTTAGTTGATGATATTGTCAATTTAATTGCTTACGATTTTGGTTGAGGATAAGTCTTGATGCTTAGATGTAATATTTCCATTAATAGTTCCATTTTGGGTTTTATAAACGCATCCATTTACTCTTGTATCAAAGTTTTATATTTCATTTTAAAAAGCATTACTCTCTGGATTTATAGCTTGCACATATTTACACTCTTGGAATAAAAGGACTTTCCCAGATTGATAACTAATGTGAGGAAATTAGGAGTCGTAACAGACACTTTTAGCACCCAACAACTAGATGTGGGGACATGTGGGTCCCTTTGATTTTGATTTTGTAACATGCTATGGGAATGTCGAATGTATTTAGAGGTATTGGATCCAAACACTTATATAATATGATTATGCATTTTTATATGATGATGATGGTTCGCCATGTGTTAGTGTTAGCTTAGGGTGTCATGACCCAGGTTCAGAGTTAGTTGCGCCAACCAACAAATCCATACACTATTGGCCCTTTTGATAACAACCTGTGTAGCGCAAGCTGCAGTCTCACCCGAAGTAGTATGGGGGGATGCAAGAACCAAGTTTTTGCATCCAGAGACAAGTTTGATGTCTTTTAGCACTTGAGATCTACCTTTGTGCAGATCGATAAACCCCTAAGGCTCGATATTGTAACTCTACTAAAACAGCCTTCAGACCTTTGCAAAGGTCCATGACCAGTCTTTGCAGACCCTTAACAGTCTATTTATCCACTTATGTGGATCAGAGAACAATTCTAGACTAGGGCTCGTGAAAATAGGCTTGTGCTATTAATAAACATTATATAATTCATCAAAGTCTTTGCATAATTATATAAATAGGCTTGCGTACATCATCTAAAAGTTATTCAATAGAATAACGCATCATTGGATCAATATTTCATAAACATATTACTCATCGATGACATAAGTTATAAACATAAATAAATAGCAATACACAATATTTCTCCAGAAATAGTTTCTTTATTGATTTCGAGTTCAATATACAGACTCAAAAATTCCCTGCAAACTTTGCTGCGGACTCTACCTAGGCCTCTGCGCACTCATCTGCAGAGCTTTTCTCTCCTATCCGACCCACTTCTTTGCGCTAAGACTTTCAAGACTTCATTCCTTATCCATCATGACATTAGATATCTCCCTTAGAATCTCTAATACACACCTACTTATAGCTTTTTACATACAATCTCAAAACTAACTCAAATTTTACATAAACAAAGGGTTGAAACCCCTTTGACTCCTAACCATCTACGTGCTTCACATCCGCAAATCACAGAGACTTTATGTCATTTACAACAATTACTTCAAAACTAGGGTTTTTAACACCAAAATTGACCTAAGGGACCCCGTCCCAACAAGCCCCCAACACAAAGATCGTGACTCACTGTCGAGTCACTTGGTGGGTGATGTGATCTTGCTGTGAATATCCCCCAGCTCCACCTGAACTACAACAACTTTGACAACGCTCTAAATGGTTGCATGCTTGATCTCCTCCACTAGCTTCTCTGTAGCTGGTCTTTCTGCGACCAAGCTCATTGTTTGTTTTTTCTGCTGCAAGCCCATTAGCTTCTCTTGAATGTTGGTTGTGACCTGGTAAGCTTCGTGTAACTAAGGCCCCAGCTTGACCTTAAGAAAGGCCTCCTTTTTATGTGCTACTTCCACCTGCCTGAGGAGCTGCTTATCCTCTTACAATTTCATTAGGCGTTGCACTAGTGAAATGGAGCGTGTTGTTGCCCTGACTTCATCATATTGTTTCTGCAGCTCCTGAACCTCTGTATTCAATGTTGAAAAGTGTGCAACAAGAAATGCTTGTTGAGAATGCAACAAGATGATGGAGCTTAGTGAAAAGAGTCGCCTTCACTAAGTGGGCCCGCAGGCTATTTTTGGCGCAAGTCTATTTTTAGACTATGTCTATTTTTAGACATATGGATCATGTCTATGGATTGCAGGTTGCTGTTTATGGATGATTGATCAAGTTGGGAAAAATAGATGGACTTCTATTTTTGATGAAAGTGTGAGTGATCACAGTGTGAGTGATCAAGTCTATTTTTAGACTGGCTGTCAAAAATAGAAAAGTCAAATATTATTATCTCACAATAATATTTGGACTATAAACTTAATCTTATTCTCTTGGAGCACTTCAGTTCGAGCTACGGATGTGGCACATGCAATTGCATGAAGGAAATACGTGGTTCTTATGGGTTAGTTGAATATTTGCATGCATGACTTCAGTTAGAACTCAAGTGAGTTGAGTTTAGTGGACTGGAGGTGCAGTTGATGGAGTTGTGTTCAGTTTAGCTTTGTTAAACTGGTTGTATTTAGTTAACTGGCGAATAGACTAGAGATGAGTTGGGTGAATTAGTTATTAATTAATTCACAAGTTATTAACTCATAATACAACTAATGAATACATCAGTTAACTCAGTTGCATGTCAGTGCATGTTCAGTTCAGCAGGGACAGGTGTTAGAGAATCAGATTGCTATCAGTTGTGACTATAGTTGTGCACCAGATCTTGCACAAATCAGGGGATTGAGTATGCCAATGAGTTTGCACATATTTTAGCTTGTTCTCACGTGATTTAGCCAAGGAAAGACGTGGCTGCCTTGGAATTATCATCAGTTCTTGTGCAGGTATTGAGCAGCAGAGACAGGCAAGCAGCGGAAGAGATTTGAGCCAGTGATTGATTCAGATCTGAGATGTATTGTGTGTAACAGAGCTGGAGATACTTGTGAGAAGCATTATACAGTGTAATGTTACATGACTCAATCATTAATATACATATAGTTGGGGTTTTTAGCGAGATGCTTTCCCCGGGATACATACTGTGTTAATGTGTGAATGCTCTTGATGTTTTATTGTTATTGATGCTGCTATATTTGATGATCAACGTAGAGGAGCTTATGTATTGTGTATGTTTTCCGCAATAGTACATG
>APFE031176802.1:0-18115 GCA_000404065.3 Pinus taeda
GTGTTAAAAACATTGAGGATAACCATCATTTATCATTGTTATTCAAGGAAAACCACACCACTTAAAATTAACAACTAATAATCTATATAATGGAAAAGTTTCACTCCTACCTAATACGCTTGGAATTACCCAAACTCTTAGCCAAACAAAATACCAAATCCATTTAATTTATTTATATATAAATACCAATTTTCTTTCCAATATTTTTTAAAATTTTTAATATTATATGTAATTAAAAAAAAATCCCCTTAAAATGAGACGTGAGATGGTCATTTTAAAGTTTAAAGTAATGTAACTTTTCAAAAAATATTAATATTTTTCAAAGTAATATTATTGAAAATGATTTAAGTTTACATATTATTTTAAAATATTTAGATACACTTCTACCTCTGTCACGCATATTCACGTCTTTAAAAATTAACGATATAAATTGTCTTATACTGTCGTAATCAAACAAGCATTAATGTTAGGTTGCACATATTTCTAAATTGTTAATTTCCACTTAATTATTTTTATTTAATATTTATTTTAAATATGTTAAAAATATTTTCTTAACGAGAGGATTTTCATTTAAATCGATTGTCTCAAAACTGGTTATCCTAAACCATTTCTGGTTTATGGTGTTTACAAACCATATTCCTATTACATCATGTGTTTTTTCACCTCATTTTATTTGCAATGAATTGAGAGGCACCTATGGTGGGGCGACATATGAACTGTTCGAAAAATCCTGGGACACTTTCATTGGAATTGGCAATTAAGGAAAACAGACCGAGACGACCAGCAATCTGTATAACGCCATAAGATATTTAACGCGGTCGGGTTGTATAGGTTTATTATTAAATTAAAAAAATATAAATTTAACGATAAGTATATACAACCAGATCTCATTAAATATCTTACATGCCAGTGAATAAATTTTGATCACTGAAACATGAAACATGCGCTTGTGGTGAAAACCTCAAAATGCAATTGAAAATAAATTACTACCTTTGTTCACAACGGGAGCTTGTGGAGGCATAGGAATATGAAAGCATAATAACGATTTTATAATGTATAATGCAGAATAAATATTTGGAAGAATCAAAAACTTGAATACCCCAGAAATCATACCTCTAGCCATTGACACTGCTCACATCCAGTGCCAAACTTTCTGCTATACTTGAGGCAGTCCCTTCACTTTTTGTTTTCTGATGTGTTTACGACTGCGTTGGCTCGATAAAAAACCGGTAGTCTGGAAGTCACAGGTTCCAATCCGATGAAGATTACAAATTTAACAGTGTTTTCTTTAATATGCAAAATCAACTCTTGGCCATGACAAAGCAAAAAACGAGCCAGTTCGTTGATTCACACGATCAGCTTTAATTCCTTAGTGAAGCAAAAATTTACAACATCTTTCAGGCGTCGCTTAGGCAGATAAAGGCCTTGGAGAGAGAAGCTTCAAAAACTACTATTCACTCACTGGATTCAACAAATGTCCAAATATTTCAGAAGGAAGAGAATGTGAGTCTTCTTTGGATTTTCCCAACAAGGATCCTGAACTAAAGACATTCAGCACCAACTTCTGAAGCCCAAAAGTCAAGCTTTGCAGTCACGTGTACATGAAAAGACAAAGCCAGATGGCATGTGTAAACAGAAAGCACTAAGGAAGCTGCTTGAAAAACAAAGCCAAAAGTATGGTCTCCCTGAACATTGTTCAATAGTTGTTTACAAAATTCACCCAAAATCTCTCATTCGTGGCACTTCTGAGCTCTGCTCACTCTGATTTGATGGTGTAAGGCTAAAGGGGATTGAGTTAGTGAGCTTGGGGACCAAACATAAGTATTTATAGCCAAGCTTCCATCAAGCTTTTGTTGGCTATGTGTCAAGTGTTCCACAGAATATGGTAGAGAACTGTAGAAGGAGTAATGGACCACTCCAAGAGCTTCCAACAAGAAATTAATCAACAACGGATGGTTTCCGTAATTGAAGGAATCGGCGACACACTGTTTCCAAACCATCGGCTGCCGTAAAAGGAGCCGTTAAGGGAGTTAACATTCTCCCACTTCATCCATACTTCCAATCTAATGTCTCATCTTAAAACCCATTGATAATCTGTATTAAGTAATTGATACATGAATCATGGCGATAAGTCCTCTAATGACGAGTATTATCTTCCATGTATTACTATGTATTTATTCTTATTATAATTTATGTGGCAACAATTTCTTCAATGGATAAACCTTATGTTTATTTTTGGTCCTACGTAGATGAATTCTCTCAAATCAAATTAAGGTGCACATAAGTATGAGGAAAACATCACAATAATTAATAATTTCATTAAAATAACATTGTCCATACAATGAGAAACTACATAATAGAACCAAGTCCCATATTCATTACATGATCCTTGAATTTAAACGGTGGCATGCCCTTAGTCAAAGGATCAGCGATCATCAACTCAGTGTTGACGTGCTCAATGACCACTTTCTTTTCTTTAACACGTTCCCTTATAGCTAAATACTTAATGTCGATGTGTTTATTTCGACTCCCACTTTTGTTGTTTTTAGCCATAAATGCAGCAGCTGAATTGTTGCAATACATTCTCAATGGCTTAGAGATCGAATCCATAATTCTAAGCCCGGAAATGAAACTCTTAAGCCATACACCATGTAAAGTAGCCTCAAAACAGGAGACGAACTCAGCTTCCATAGTGGAAGTGGCAATCAAGGTCTGCTTGGCACTCCTCCATGATACAGTTCCACCAACCATCATAAAAATGTATCCTGATGTTGATTTGTATGAATCAACAGATCCAACAAAGTCAGAATATGAGTAGCCAATTAATTCCAAATTGTCTGTTTGTCTATACATAAGCATGTAGTTTTTGGTTCCTTTAAGGTACCTCATTACTTTCTTTGCAGCTCTCCAGTAGTCTAAACCTGGATCACTCTGATATTGTCCCAACATTCCCACAACAAATGCAATGTCAGGTATTGTGTAGACCTAAGCATACATTAGGCTTCCGACAACAGGAGCATATGGAATGTTCTTCATTTGTTCCCTTTCAAAGTCGTTCTTCGGGCATTGGTTCAAATTGAACCTATCACCCTTCACAATGGGAGCTACACTTGGTGAACAATCCTTCATCCGAAATCTCTCTAAAATTTTATTAATATAGGTTTCCTGAGACAAACCCAAGATGCCTCGAAATTTGTCTCTATGGATCTTAATGCCAATAACATAAGATGCCTCACCCATATCCTTCATATCGAAATTTTTAAAGAGGAATTGTTTCACCTCATGTAGTAAACCCTTATCATTGGTTGCTAGCAAAATATCATCCACATATAAAACAAGAAAACAAATTCTACTCCCACTGACTTTTAGGTATATATATTGATCCATAATATTTTCTACAAAACTGAATGAAGAAATTACATTATGGAATTTCAAATACCATTGGCGAGATGCTTGTTTTAAATCGTATAAGGATTTCTTGAGCTTGCAAACCAATTGCTCACCATCACTAGAGGGGAATCCTTCAGGTTGTTTCATTAAACCTCCTCCTCTAGATCTCCATTGAGAAATGTCGTTTTCACATCCATTTGTTGCAACTCCAAGTCAAAATGGGTTACTAATGCCATAATCATGCGCAAGGAATCTTTCTTAGATACAGGAGAGAAAGTCTTTGTGTAAACGATTCCTTCTTTTTGAGTGAATCCCTTAGCAACGAGTCTTGCCTTGTATCTCTCAATGTTGCCTAGTGAGTCTTTCTTTGTCTTAAAGATTCATTTACACCCAATAGCTTTTGCACCATTAGGCAAATCAACAAGATCCCAAACTTCATTACTCTTTATAGAATTCATCTCTTCCTTCATGGCATCGTGATTCTTTGCAACTCATGGCTTGTGAAAATGACTCGGGATCGTTTTCGGCTCCAATGTTGTAGTCAGATTCTTGCAAATACACAACATAATTGTCAGGAATTGCTGATCTCTTTGGTCTAATAGATCTTCTTAATGTTGTACTATCATCTTCCTGAGAAGTATGTGGTTCAACTCGTTGTTCAAAAGTTCTTGGCAACTCTTGAACTACCTGGTCTACTGGAATGTTGTCAGCAGCTTGTGGAACTTCAACAATTGGTTGTTCAACACCAGTTTGTACTTGAGGGGTGTTGTGAACAATAACCAATCTATCACTTGAGGTGGAAGGTTGAGATTCTGAATGATCCTTCTCAGAAACTATGTCCCTGGTTTGATCGCTCCCACTGATCATGTCATTTTCAAGAAACTTTGCATTTCTTGATTCCACAATCCTAGTGCTGTGAGATGGACAATAAAATTTGTAACCTTTAGACCTTTCAGTGTATCTAATGAAATACCCACTAATGGTCCTTGGGTCCATCTTCTTCTCTTATGGATTATATATTCTTACTTCAGACGGGCATCCCCAAATGTGCATGTCGCAAACTCAGTTTCCAACCTTTCCATAATTCAAATGGCGTTTTAGGAACAACCTTGGTTGGAACTCGATTTAATATATACACTGTCATCTTAAGTGCTTCAGTCCACAAGGATTTAGGAATATTGGAGTTGCTAAGCATACTCTGCACCATGTCTAATAATGTTCGGTTTTTTCTTTCCGCTACACCATTTTGGTCGGGTGAACCAAGCATGGTATATTGGGCAACAATCCCATGCTCTTGAAGAAATTTTATAAATGGCCTAGGTGCTTGTCCATCTTCTTTGTATATACCATAATATTCTCCACCTCTATCTGATCTCACGATCTTAATTTGCTTGCTGCATTGTTTCTCTACTTCAGCCTTAAATATCTTAAAGGCATCTAATGCTTCGTTCTTTTTATGAAGCATGTAGAGATACATATATCGTGAGTATTCATCTATAAAAGAGATGAAGTATCTCTGACCATATGAGTCCATGTCTGGACTACAAATATCAGTATGTATGATCTCTAATATGTCTGAACTCCTATTGGCACCTTTTTCTGACTTGTTAGCGTGCTTTCCTTTTATGCAGTCCACACAAGTCTCAAAATCAATAAAATCTAGAGTATTAAGTACCCCTTCATTTACTAATCTTTCAATTCTTTCTATGGATATATGACTTAATCTCTGGTGCCATAATTTAGAGGAATCTTCATTAATAACACATATTTTAGTGCCAATGTGAACATGCATTGAATCATAAGTGACATTGTTTTGTACATTAATGCAGTAAAGACCACTAGACAAAATACCATTCCCAACACAATTAGATTTATAAAATAAACTGAAAGATATTTCTGAAAAGTTGAAGGAATATCCAAAATGTACAAGCCTGGAAGCTGAAATCAAGTTTCTAGAAAAACTTCGAACATAAAAGGTCTTTTCTAATTCTAAAACAAAGCCACTACTTAAAGTTAAATAGTATGTTCCTATAGCTTCCACATGCGACCCCATCTTGTTTCCTCATAAGATGCTTTGCTCACTTCCCACTGGCTTCCTTAGGTTCTGCAAACCCTGCAAGGAATTAGAAATGTGAATTGTTGATCCAAAATCCATCCACCATGTGTTAATATTGACATTAACCATTTTACATTCATAACAAACAAACGAGATTGGATTACCTTTGTCCGTAAGCCATTTCTGAAATTTGGCGCATTCCTTCTTCATGTGTCCCTTATTTTTATAGAAGAAACACTTGGAATCCTTTTTGATATCGGCTTGGGGAGGTACTTTACCTTTCCCTTTATGATTGGCTTGATATTTTCCCTTTCCTCTCGTTTCCAGCATTGCACTTTCTCCTAGTTCCATCACCAGTCTCCCTTCCTCTTGAACACACATGATCATGAGTTCATTAATTGACCATTTATCCTTATGTGTGTTGTATGAGATTTTGAAGGGTCTGTATTAGTGCAGAAGGGTGTTCACGATGTAGTACACCAGGAAGGACTTCGATATTTCAACCTCGAGTTTCTTCAATTGAGCCACAGTGTCCCTCATTTGTATGATGTGCTCACGTATACCTTTCACCTGGTGAGCCTTAGGGATGAGAACTTCATGATTAGGGTGCTTGCTAGTGCCTTGTCTGAAGTGACGAATTGATCATCAAAGGCTTTCAGCAAGTCTCAGACCTTTTCATGTTGATCAAGGGAACCACGAATACCAGCTGAAATTTTCGTCTTAATGAACATCATGCTTAGGTGATTAGATCGCTCCCATCGTTCATAAAGCGTGATGTCTACTGCAATGCTGGTATTAGTGAGTGTCGGTGGTTCATCTTTCCTAATAGCATAGTCTATGTCCATCTACCCCAAATGAAGGAGAACTCTCTCCTTCCAGACCTTATAGTTATCTCCCTTAAGTTTAGGGATATCACAACGAATATCAGAGAAATTTGCAGGTTGTACAACTACATAAAATTAAAGATCACATGCTTATATTAAAATTGAGGCCTAAAAATAAAATTTCATGCTTTACCAATGTAAATCATGCTTAAAATTGAATCTAATGACATAAAAATTGTATGTGGACTAAATTTTCAATTCAAGCAGATTTAATTATTCTTTATGATAGAATTTATCAAATTGTTCACTTAATTCATAATTCTAAAGGATATATTATGATTATAATTTGATATAAATTCTATCTTAGATTTGAACTTTATGATAAAACTATTAATTCATAATTTTTGTGGGTAAGTTATGAATAATTTGATATTTTATCCTAATTAATTATATAAATATAATAAAAATTCATGTGGGAAAAAAATTATTATATCTAGTATAATTAATTACAATTAATGTCTAAATATTCTTTATGTGATCTTAATCAATCATAATATATAATATTATTTAATTAGAGATGTTGTGGCTGTTCTCTAATCAATTAAAAATTATATGGATTACTTAGACATTATTTCTTTTATGCATAAAAATTAACTTGATATGTGAATAATTATAAATTGCATAAATAAAACTATAATATTCATGCATAACATTCAACGATGGGTCTCGTATACTCATCCAAAATTGCATGTATTTAGAGAAGAAATAATTAATTTATGCAAATTAAATATGAGCATAATTAATAAATTTGCACAACAATTATCCAAATTGCATATAATTAAACCAAATAAATATTATAAGCATTAAAAAAAAAAGTTGAGCCAAATAGAGCATGTCTATAAACACCAATGCAGAGATAAAAGACACTCTAATATCAAATGAAAGCATGATAATGATTCTATAATGCGGAATAAACACTTAAAAGAATCGAAAACTTGAATACCCTAGAAATCATACCTCCGACCATTGATGTTGCTCACACTCCAATACCAAACATTCTGCTAGGCTTGAGGCAGTCCCTTCACTTTTTGTTTTCTGATGTGTTTACGATGGCTCTGGTTCGATCAAAAAGCGGTAGTTTGGAAGTCACAGGTTCCAGTCCGATGGAGATCACAAATTTAACAACATTTTCTTTAATATACAAAATCAACTCTTAGCCATGACAAAGTAAAAAATGAGCCAGTTAGCTGATTCACACGAATAGCTTTCAATCCTTAGTGAAGCAAAAATTTACAACATCTTTCAGGCATTGTTGAGGCAGATAAAGGCCTTGGAGAGAGAAGCTTCAAAAACTACTCTTCGCTCACTGGATTGAGCAAATGTCCAACGATTTCATAAGGAAGAGAATCTGAGTCTTGTTTGTATTTTCTCAACAAGGATCCAATCTAAAGACATTCAACTCCAACTTCTGAAGCCCAAAAGTCAAGCTTTGCAGTCACATGTACATGAAAAGACAAAACCAGATGGCGTGTGTAAATAGAAAGCACTAAGGAAGATGCTTGAAAAACAAAGCCAAAAGTATGGTCTCCTTGAACATTGTTCAATAGCTATTTATAAAATTCACCCAAAATCTCTCATTCGTGGCACTTCCAAGATTTTCTCACTTTGATTTGATGGTGTAAGGTTGAAGGGGATTGAGTTAGTGAGCTTAGGAACCAAACAAAAGTATTTATAGCCAAGCTTCCATTAAGCTTTTGTTGTCTATGTGTCAAGTGTTTCACAGAATATGGTAGAGAACTGCAGAGGGACTGATGGACCACTCCAAGAGCTTCCAACAAGAAACTAATCAACAACAAATGGTTTCTGTAATTGAAGGAATCGGTGGCAGACCGTTTCCAAACCATCGATAACCGTAAAGGGAGCCGTTAAGGGAGCTAACTGGACACACTAACATTCCATCTCCGTAATATGGTGCTTAGCATTCAGTTCTTTAAAGATGAGAAATGGGTCACTACCAAGTGCATTCCTAGGACTCAAGTTGAGGTACACCATTCTTCTAACTTCATTAATCATTTGATTGTTATAATAGTTAGACTTATAATTAATTGAGTGTTTTTTCCATTTTCACTTATCACTTCACTAATTTCATTTATCATTTCATTGTTACTCCTCTAATTATTTGGTTCATTTTTCCAATTTCCTTCTATGATATATAATATTATTTTTATTATTGAATATAATTATATAAATAAATGTGTTAAATTAATAATAGAATTTTTAAAATTTAAATTCATTAAATATTAATAAAGTTAAGATTTATCTCAAAAATGATTATTTACATTTTGTTTATATATATTATATATATTATATATATATATATATATATATAATATATATATAATTAATTAATTTTATTAAATAGAATATTAATTTTAGTTAATTTTATGATTTTTTTAGCTTTTAAGCAATTCATGGCATTATCTTTATATTATTATGTAAACATAAGATTTAATGTTCAAACCCCCTGTAAATCAATGCCAAAATAAATAAAAGAAAATTATAATTTTTTAATCTTGGCAATATGAAATGTAACATGATGTAAGTGTCTTAATGTCTATCATGAATTGATGTCTATTGGCATTGACAAACCATTTAATTTATATAGTTAGATTAATTTAAAATAATGGTTATAATTTAGTTAATTTTTTAGTTTTTTTAATTTTAGCAATATTAAATGTATCATGATGTAAGTGTCTTGGTTACATTGATAAAATTGTCTATTTCAAAATTGAGCTTCTAAAATTTTAACTTATTTAGGTGAGAAAATGAATTAACTAATAAAAATTTAAGTTCCAAAATATATTTAAAGAATATCCATAATTGTATTTAACACCAAGAATTCATATTGATTTCAAAATCAATTATAAACTTATAGAAATTTTAATTAAAATAAAATAATAGAAATTTTAATTTGTAAATTTTAATTAAAATAAAGTAACATGTATCACATGTCTCCTTCTCATTGAAGTTTAATAAATGTATAGATATTCCACCTTCTATAAATAACTCTCACCGCCCTGTGTCACCGCGGATTTATAAGTTAACTAAATATGTTGCTACCTTGTAGTTCATTTGCCTTCATAAATCCTTTTGCCTTAGGATTAGGGAATTTGTTTTTTTTAACCGACGTTATCAAAGTGGAGGACTGCTAACATTGGGGAGGCTACTCACTAGTGATTGTGTTGATCTGTTTTGTTGTGCTTGTTTTCAATGCATTGGCAAATAAATAAGGATTTCATCTTGTAATATTCCTCTCGTAAATAACCAAACAACTCATGGTAAAATCAAAGAGTTACAAATTAGTTACAAACTAATTCTTGATAACTGAATGAGGGTAAATTAAGAAAGGAAAGAAAATGGATGGTATGCATTAAATATGGTGAAAAATTCATAGTATAGGAGACGGGCAAGGACTATACATTATAGAGACTTTATTAATGCGAGGTAACAGATGATGGACCTGTTCTTTACACGTTGTGAAAGATATGGTAACGGTTTGCTGCTCATATTCATAGAACCTTGATGTATTTTTGGTGCAAGAGGGAGCAACAAAAACTGTGAGCTGACAACTCACATCATCTACTGCGAGTCTATAATACTATAATATTTACGCGTTGCAATAGAGATATACGCACTCTGCATTCTGCAACAAGCGGTGGGCCAGGGAAAGAAGTGAAGTTGCCTTTGAGTGCTCGATAGACTGGAACAAAGTTGGAGTGGAAATCGGCCATGGTAAATTGTGTGTTTCAATGATGGCCGTTCTCAGAAAAGCTGAAGATCTGAGCGTGCCTAATAATGCAACAGTCCAACTTGCTTTCGTTGCTTTTAGTAGAGGAGAGCTCCGAGCCCTCATAGAATAATATATAGGTTTAGAGTGGGCATCTGCTATCTGAATATAAAATGGATATAGAATATTGGTCCGGGGAGCATCACCTGTTTGCTAGCTTCCTCGTGAACTTGGAATATAAATAAAGGGAGCGCTGCCACCTAAAGGGACCAAAATAAAGGCTAACAATAGATGGCATGAGTCAGCTACCCACTGTGGGCCGTGACTCCTTGAATCCGAGGAGCGTAAGTGTAGAAGAAGTTGCATAAGAGGAACAACCACGGGCAGGGGCAACTATGCTCCCTACGACAGAGATGTCATTGATCACCAACCCAACCCACCAGAAGGTCCTCCAATGGGAGACTGCGACGGAGTTGTCGAAGGAAAGAGATAAGTTGACCTCTTGAAATATTCTTTGTTTATGTGCAGTAAAAGAATGTTTAAATTATATGTTTTCTTGGTAGAAAACATGATAATGCATGTAGTTAGAAATGATTATTTTATATGTTTTCTTGGTGGAGAAAACATGTTAATCCCTGTAGTAAAAGATTAAATATTTTGTATGTTTTCTTGGTGGAGAAAAACATGTTAATGCATGCAGTAAAAGATGATTATTTTTATATGTTTTATTGGTAAATAAAATAGGTTCATGCATGTGGTAAAATATTAAATAATTTATATGTTTTCTTGGTAAAGAAAGTATTTTATTGAAATCCATACAATCCATACTTGTTTCATGAAAGGAATATGTGCATTGAAGTAGAGTAATTGTGTTAGGAATAACACATGTTGCATGCACATAAGGGTAGCTATTGTGACCTTGGAAATATGAGTCTGTGTGTACATAGAGAAAGTGAACATGTTAACCTTATTGAAAACAATAATCTCTTGAAGAGATTATCTTGTTAGAGGAGTTGTGTTGATTTCTTGATTTTGGATGCATAAGTAAACCTTGTTTTTGTATCTTTATTTTTATGCATAAAGATGAATATCTTTAATAATTTTTTGAAAGGGAAGGTTGAGAAACCCTCATATAGGAAGATAGAGAAATGAAGTTATAATGACTTCCTTTAAGAAAGAGGTATGTGGTTTGTTGTATGAAATGATAGTAGTATTCTTGTGAAGGGAATATGTATTGCATACATTAAAGAAGGGCTAATATGATAAGCTATGGTATGCACAAAGAATAGTCATTGTGATATGGAATTATGTTCTTTGTATGTTAGAGAGATTATGTTGAGTTCTCTAGAAATAACTTTGTGAAAAGAACATATGTGCTTAATCATAGAAATAGCAGTTTATTACATGTATGAAGATATAACGAATGTATTAGTAGAACTAATGAGTTAGAACTCTTAAAGAGAGTTATGCATTAGTGTAAATAAACAATGTGGAGGTCAAACAGTATTATTTGGGTATATGTACTAGTTAAATAGTAAGTCATGCTTGCTTATGCATATGAGTAGAAGCTAAAGGATCTCTTTTAGAGGTTGTTTATTGATTCTTTAATATGGTATCTAATCTTGTTGCCCAAGCATGTTGTCGACAGCATTGACAGGAAATGATGGCGGTTGGTGTCAAAAAAAAGTGATGTTTAAGGTTGTGGCAGGAAGAGGATCAATGGTCCATGCAGATGAGTTCGAGTTGCAGGAACATACATTTCTAGAACAATCATGCCACCAAGAATGTTGTATGTGGCGGTATGTAAGTAAAAGATTACATGAGAATTGTATTAGCTTTTAGCTAGTTATGTGACAACTTAATGATAATTCATTGTAATGATTTTATAACAATGGTTAAGGGATGGAATCCCTTATAAGCCATTGAGTGAGGGGTGAAATCCCTCAGAAGCGTTTAATAATAAGATTAAACGTTTGCTGGTTTTCACCCTACGGGGTTTCCAGGGTATATTGGTGTTTTATGGTGTGATTGCCTTTTGTGTCAGTTTGATGTTGATGAATCCTTGAGGTTGATGGTTCTTTATATGATGGCATATCCATAATGACAAAGTATGAGATTAATTAATATGGTTAAGGAAAATCATAAAGTGGACGAAGAGTTCATGAGACAGTTTATGTTAATACACTACTACAGTGGTGGTTATTGGTTATGCAACTTACTGTCTTCTATTGCAATTTATTTGATGTGCTAATGTACATTATATCTAATGGCTAATGATGAATTGTGGAGTTGTGAATTGGATAATTACTTGTTGGGTAATTTGTATAAAAAAATTCTAACTCCCTACTTTTAATGCGAGGTTACCGAGGTATGTGACAAGTGGTATCAGAGCTAAAGGTTGCAACACTATTGCCTTTGGGAATTGGTAAGCGGAAAAGAAATTGAGGTATGCCACCAGTGAGCATTAACTCGGGTATGAGTTTAACCATTCACATATGATTTACGTAGTACACTACTTTTGGCATGATAAGTGTGATTCATGTTTAAATTGCTATGAGTATTAAGCAATGAAGTTGCTACATAACTATGTTCATGACATTGGATTCCTGATGAGGATAAAAGACAATGAAACTTTTGTCGCACTTATGAACAATATTGAACAATCATTACATTTATGAACAATATTGAACACTCATTAAGGAAAGTGACAATCAACTACCAACATTTGCTTTGCAAATATGGCAATAGTAATGATGCATTTAATGAACATGATTGAAGTTACAATGAACTAATTTTAATGATTCAATGCATAAATGTAAAATATGGGGATGTACTTGGATTTGACGATATAGTGTTTTAAAAGGACGTTGTAAGAACCCCCTTAGATATTGGAAATATACAATAAGTCAAGTAGTGAGACTTGACTATAATAACTAATTTGGATTCAGTCTTGTCATAGATGCATGAAGATGATTGGTAGTTGAGATTGGTTAGTATTTTATGACTAACCAATAGAATTTATATGCATTAATTGCATTGGATTTAATATTATTACAATTCGTAAACAAGTGATGGTTTGATTGGTGTCACATGTGTGGAATGTGTGTATGATGATTCTCACTCTCTCTGTGCTATAGTTCTAGTTGTTTATGAGAAGAGTTCTTAATATTATTCACCATGAGAATGCTTGATGACTAGTATATGCTTATGTCTTAATAGACTTAATGATGTTTCCCTCTAATTCTTTGAGATTCACTAGCACGGTATGTGTTTATGTTAATCATTACTTGTTGTGAGATAAAAATCATTTGAGCATCTATTTAATGATGGTTGAATTTATCTCTACTATGGGAATGACAGATTTCTTATGCATGTTGCATTCCAGTATGAAGTTAATTGTAGAGGCATGTTTAGTGGGTAACATTTCCAGTGGGTAACATTTCTAGGACCCATTCATGGTAGAATTACATGTGATAATTATTCATAAATAGACTACCTATGTTAATGTAGTTCTCAGTAAACTCTAACTACCTTCCCCAACTATAGATGCTTCCAAAGGAAAAGGAAGCGACGAGAAGGAAGAAGACCGTGATGTAGGGACAGATGGAGAAGGGAAAAGAATCATTAAGTCTGGTGATGACCAGATAGCGCAAGCTTTGAGTGCCAGAATCCTACAGAAGACGCTAATTCTGGTGATGACTAGATAGCGCTTGATGTGCATGTGAGTATTCCTTTGACCATGCTTAAAGAATTGGAAAATGATAACTAAAGTGTGTTGATGTTAATGATTTTCGTAATGTCTCCTTGAAGTCATTATTCTAAAATGGTCACATAGTAGTGATAAGATAGTTGTTGCATCTAACATCAAGTGGTAACTTTGGTGCATGTGTGACACTTAGGGGATCATGCTTCTAATTGCATAAGTAGAGGAATTGCTTCCGACAAGGGTAGTATAACTAGTTAGTTATGCATGTTGAACCAAGGGTTGGTCAGAACACCTTGATCATGCTTAATTATATTAATGATGCATGGCCAATGCTGGCCATAATAAACATAAGATAATACTCCATTAATGATGATTTGGATTAAGACAATAGACTAGGGGAAATTGGAAATGTTTAGATTATTAACTCAACTGTTGTTGACATTTATACATTAATGAATATTTGCATATGCTTTTATACATGAAAATATTGTATGCATGAAATTTTTTGGAAATTGAATACTTGTTAAAAGGATGCATATGTATAACCAATGTTGCTAATGGGATTAAGTAGTGGTTGCTTAATGGCAACAAGAAAAACTCGTCACATAAAATGTTGCACTGAGAATTGCAATCATAAATGAGAAAGAACAATGTTATATGATATGCATGATTGTGTTATTGGAAATCAGAATGCATACAACATGTATGTCAGTTGTGTTTCCTATCAATCTAGCTGTTGTGAACCCATGTTGAGGGTTAAGTGTAGATGCATGGTATACATGCATGTTTGTTTTATTAATGATAATGATTATATGGTTCATTATGTAGATTACTTTGGGAAAGAGTGATAAAAGAGAAATTTAACATGCCAGATAGTTGTAGATAGTTGTGAAAGACTAGAATGCCTTGGGTTGATGACAGTTACCTGCTCGGAGGGGTTGATGGTACTTGTCTGCCCGAGTTTGGGTTGATGGCAGTTACTTGCCCGGAGGGGTTGATAGTACTTGTTTGCCCAGATCTCCTCTCCATAGAATTCTTAAGCTGGTTGGACAGTGGAATTCCATGTTAGACCTGGTAAGGTCTCTATCAAAGAAATTGTCTGGATGTGAAAATGACTCGATCAGGTTGTGGAAACCAGTTCCCTTGGGTTGGGAATTCTTTAGCTTATTGTGGTCTCATTAACTAATCAGCTATATGTTATGTTAAAAATGAATTTTACATATAGTTGTGTAAAATATGTTATGCACATTTAACAGGAAATGAGCTTAGTGCTCAATAAGGAGTTACTAGAAATTTTAATTCCTTTATTGTAATATTAATTTTGTGAACGTCTTAGTGGGGGCTAAGACAATTTTTTTACTTGATGCAGTGATTGACTGTTGATGATTAGGGAGCTAGGTGCTCTTTTGGTACTTTTAGAAGTACTCCGTGGATGTCTTTAGTGAGAGATGAAAAGCGAGGACAATGTTCTTGTTAAGGGGGGGAGTATGTAATATTCCTCTCGTAAATAATCAAACAACTCATGGTAAAATCAAAGAGTTACAAATCAGTTACAAACTAATTCTTGATAACTGAATGAGGGTAAATCAAGAAAGGAAAGAAAATGGATGGTATGCATTAAATATGGTGAAAAATTCATAGTATAGGAGACGGGCAAGGACTATACATTATAGAGACTCTATTAATGCGAGGTAACAGATGATGGACCTGTTCTTTACACGTTGCGAAAGATATGGTAACGGTTTTCTGCTCATATTCATAGAACCTTGATGTATTTTTGGTGCAAGAGGGAGCAGCAAAAACTGTGAGCTGACAACTCACATCATCTACTGCGAGTCTATAATACTATAATATTTATGCGTTGCAATAGAGATATACACACTCTGCATTCTGCGACAAGCGGTGGGCCAGGGAAAGAAGTGAAGTTGCCTTTGAGCGCTCGATAGACTGGAACAAAGTTGGAGTGGAAACCGACCATGGTAAACTATGTGTTTCGATGATGGCCGTTCTCAGAAAAGTTGAAGATCTGAGTGCGCCTAACAATGCAATAGTCCAACTTGCTTTCGTTTCTTTTAGTAGAGGAGAGCTCTGAGCCCTCATAGAGTAATATATAGGTTTAGAGTGCGCATCTGCTATCTGAATATAAAATGGATATAGAATATTGGTCCGGGGAGCATCACCTGTTTGCTAGCTTCCTCGTGAACTTGGAATATAAATAAATGGAGTGCTGCCACCTGAAGGGACCAAAATAAAGGCTAACAATGGACGGCATGAGTCAGCTACCCACTGTGGGCCGTGACTCCTCGAATCCAAGGAGCGTAAGTGTAGAAGAAGTTATATAAGAGGAACAACCATGGGCAGGGGAAACTTTGCTCCCTACTGCAGAGATGTCATTGATCACCAACCCAACCCACAAGAAGGTTCTCCAATGGGAGACTGCGACGGAGTTGTCGAAGGAAAGAGATAAGTTGACCTCTTGAAATATTCTTTGTTTATGTGCAGTAAAAGAATGTTTAAATTATATGTTTTCTTGGTAGAAAACATGATAATGCATGCAGTTAGAAATGATTATTTTATATGTTTTCTTGGCGGAGAAAACATGTTAATCCCTGCAGTAAAAGATTAAATATTTTGTATGTTTTCTTGGTGGAGAAAAACATGTTAATGCATACGGTAAAAGATGATTATTTTTATATATTTTCTTGGTAAATAAAATAGGTTCATGCATGTGGTAAAATATTAAATAATTTATATCTTTTCTTGATAAAGAAAGTAGTTTATTGAAATCCATACAATCCATACTTGTTTCATGAAAGGAATATGTGCATTGAAGTAGAGTAATTGTGTTAGGAATAACACATGTTTCATGCACATAAGGGTATCTATTGTGACCTTGGAAATATGAGTTTGTGTGTACATAGAGAAAGTGAACATGTTAACCTTCTTGAAAACAATAATCTCTTGAAGAGATTGCCTTGTTAGAGGAGTTGTGTTGATTTCTTCATTTTGGATGCATAAGTAAACCTTGTTTTTGTATCTTGATTTTTATGCATAAAGATGAATATCTTTAATAATTTCTTGAAAGGGAAGGTTGAGAAACCCTCATATAGGAAGATAGAGAAATGAAGTTATAATGACTTCCTTTAAGAAAGAGGTATGTGGTTTGTTGTATGAAATGATAGTAGTATTCTTGTGAAGGGAATATGTATTGCATACATTAAAGAAGGGCTAATATGATAAGCTATGGTATGCACAAAGAATATTCATTGTGATATGGAGTTATGTTCTTTGTATGTTAGAGAGATTATGTTGAGTTCTCTAGAAATAACTATGTGAAAAGAACTTATGTGCTTAATCATAGAAATAGCAGTTTATTACATGTATGAAGATATAACAAATGTGTTATTAGAACTAATGAGTTAGAACTCTTAAATAGAGTTATGCATTAGTGTAAATAAACAATGTGGAGGTCAAACAATATTATTTGGGTATATGTACTAGTTAAATAGTAAGTCATGCTCGCTTATGCATATGAGTAGAAGCTAAAGGATCTCTTTTAGAGGTTGTTTATTGATTCTTTAATAAGGTATCTAATCTTGTTGCCCAAGCTTGTTGTCGAGAGCATTGACAGGAAACGATGGCAGTTGGTGTCAAAGAAAAGTGATGTTTAAGGTTGTGGCAGGAAGAGGATCAATGGTCCATGCAGATGAGTTCGAGTTGCAGGAACATACATTGCTAGAACAATCATGCCACCAAGAATGTTGTATGTGGCGGTATGTAAGTAAAATATTACATGAGAACTGTGTTAGCTTTTAGCTAGTTATGTGACAACTTAATGATAATTCATTGTAATGATTTTATAACAATGGTTGAGGGATGGAATCCCTTATAAGCTATTGAGTGAGGGGTGAAATCCCTCACGAGCATTTAATAATAAGATTAAACGTTTACTGGTTTTCACCCTATGGGGTTTCCAGGGTATATTGGTGTTCTATGGTGTGATTGCCTTTTGTGTCAGTTTGATGTTGATGAATCCTTGAGGTTGATGGTTCTTTATATGATGGCATATCCATAATGACCAAGTATGAGATTAATTAAGATGGTTAAGGAAAATCATAAAATGGACGAAGAGTTCATGAGACAGTTTATGTTAATACACTACTACAGTGGTGGTTATTGGTTATGCAACTTACTGTCTTCTATTGCAATTTACTTGATGTGCTAATATACATTATATCTAATGGTTAATGATGAATTATGGAGTTGTGAATTGGATAATTACTTGTTGGGTTGTATAAAAAATTCTAACTCCCTACTTTTACATGCGAGGTTACCGGGGTATGTGACAGCAT